>JACBAH010007136.1:0-21485 GCA_014282315.1 Neospermospora avenae | reverse complement strand
ACTTTGCACATACCTTTATCTTGGCAAAACAAGAAGCTGCGGATTCGATGTTTATCTTGTTTCCTGTTTGCGCGTTGTATCGTTGTACTGGATTTGAAAAATCTTGATCTCCTTGTCCAAAGTAGAACGCCCACGATTGATCGACAGCCTCATTTGCACTGAACTCCCACTTTATACAACAGAGGAGAAGGCATTGATGGTATGTGAGCTGGGCCGCAATACCACAGAGCACCTTTCGGGCAGCGTGGGAAAGGGCGATGGACGAATCGACGAGGGTATCTGGCTGTAGTTCTACCGTCCAGAGTTCTTCCAGTGCGGTACAGGCAACTCTGAAGATATACGACTCTGGGAGTGGTGTTGATGTTCGTTTGATTTCCTGGATGTGTCAGCACGTCGCCACGACCATAATGAGTCAGAGGTGCTCACCAACATCTCTGAAACTTGTTTAGAATCGGTGAAGCTGGATGAAGAGAGGTCGAATGATAATTCCCTTTGATAAACAGCACATGGAAGTGCTTGATTACTAGAGAGAGTAGGAGCAGACGGTGATGACAATTTGAATGTGTAGACTTTCGTCTCCGTGGCGTTCTAGATAGGCCAAAACTATACTTTCTCTGTGACTGTCGAGAATACACAGGCACACTGATGGCAGACTTGCTGAGTGTATTACGCAGTTTTGATTGAAGGATTGCTTGTGCCAAAGAGTCGCGTGTGAATTTCGCTGAGCGCGACTACAAAACCTAAAGCAGGTATAAATAAAATTTCGATAACAATTGCAAAGAGCAGACCAATGTTGATGATGATGGCGGCAAAGAGGATACAAGTACCTTTCTGGAGCAAGGCGATCCCTTCGAGGATGGTCCAGAACGCTTCAATAAAGAGACGAGATGGTCGTTCCGAGACAGGTACAATGCTCGACATATCAAAATTATCCTTCCATAAGAATGATGTCCAGCGGGCGGGTGCTATGTCACGGGTGTTCTTGAAGATAGAATACAAAGTGGCCGCCTGGAAGCTGTGAAGTATTTTGTTCTTATACATGGTAACGTGAGCCGTGATTTACATTGGGGTCGGCTTCATGAATCTGCACTTGAGCTTCTCACCACATGTAGACCGAAAGATAGAGGCGTGAGCAGAGAGACTTTGTTTATCGCAGGTTTCAAGAAGGTGATGGTAACTTTCAGGTGGTGATAACAAAGGAAGGTGACCAGAAGGCCTGTGATACCTGTCCTATCAACCTAAAGCTATACATTATCGTCAAACAACATCCAAATCCTGCATGATTCCACAGCGCTTCCTTGCATTCACAGGCTTCCAACCCAAGTTCGAAAAATGCCTGCCAATAATAGTCCAGAGGAACCTAGTGAACTGGCGCCGCACATGCTCAAAAAACCGCTTCCACCCTCCATCATATTCTGCAAGAAGGATCCCACCTTCCCAACACTCCTTCAATTGTGGATCGGTCGGCCTAGTGCCGTGACTACAACAACCTCCCCCAATCACGAACCCTGAGTCAATATCCACCAAGCGGAAGGCTTTGGCATTTCCTTTAAAGCTAGCCCGGAGCAGTCGAATCCAGTAACCAGAACGAAGAAGGAGACACCGGCCAGCCCAGGAAGCCCCTAGTGAATCTACTGGCACATCAAATACTTCATCGTAGAATTGGATTTCCAGGATATCTGATCCTTTCGTAGAAATGATCTTGAATCCTTCAATCAAGGGATGGACCGAGTGTTGACAGCTTTCGATAGAAATCTCGATAGAGGTTGTCTTGATCACCCCACATTTTTCGACCTATCATGGAATAAGCGCGGTGGTTTCAGGTGGCCAAGGACTAGCTTACTAGATGGTCGACGGAACTATGTCGACCTCCTGTGATATCCGACTTAAACGTACAAAAGTCAGGATTGGGTATGAAATCAGATTTGTCGGTAGCGGTGGTGGAGGTGGAAGTGTACTGCTGCATCCTGAATGAGGATCAACCAACCGCGTGTAAACAGGGGACAATGCGGTGGACGAGTCGGGATGCTCCACCTTGCCTAGAGAGAAGTTCACAGGTATTCTCGGTGAGAGAATGAGGTGAGGCGAACCAGCACAGCAGCGGTGAGAAGTTGGGAAAGGAGGAGTGCGTATGCATGTTGCCTCGTTCTGCACTTCTTCTTATTTATACATTGAACTGGTGCCCGCAGGAAACGAAACTGCGTACATCTTGCGGCCCATGAGAAAGTAAAATCAACCAGGAAAACCACGACTTGGTCTGCGTTGCGAGACTAGACGCCTCCACGATCCGTAGAACTGCATACGGTTGGTCTGGTATGAGGCATTGTTTAACAGACTAATCTTTATCTCATATGGATGCTGAGAGTGGGTTTTGCGGACCAGAAAGCCACCTTAGCTCATACTTGATGCAGCACGGGTCAGGAGGGCCAGGCACTATCGACTACGGCCTTGTGGGAACCGAGCTTCAAAAAGGCGAACAGGGGTCAAAGTGCCAGGTGGCACTTTGACCCCTGTTCGCTCCCTCCGTCTTCCCGTTACTTCCCCAATACTTCCCTCACACCTCACAACAAACTCGTCGTCCAAACAACGCTGCCACAAATGGGCCAATCTATCAGTGGTAAAGAAGTATTATCGATTTCCAGTGCTCTCTCTCATTCCTCGCTGATAATGAAATAGGTATACACGGTTCCCAAGGCTGTGACCCAGAAGGTTAATGAACTCGGGGTGCTTCTTTGCACTATTGGTGATGAAGTTTGTTACCTCACACTCTAACATTATACCTATCTAAATATTTGCGCAAATCAGGAGGCCGGGATCCTTCTCAAAGATGTCGCTAGCGACCCGGATCTACTCTTCCTACGCACAGCTTTTCTCAAAGTCGGACGTTCAAACCCGTCAGCAAATGCTAGCGAGACGACTCAGGAAACGGACATTACGCCAAAGGAGTTATGGCTCCTCGGCTTTGCCTCACTTGAAGGCCGTAGGTTATCTGATGACGAGCGATGCCATGTCTTGCGTGCCATCAGAGACTGGATTCCAGATCGACCGGACCCGGAACGACAGAAGGACTTATCCGCCTGGCTTCAAGATCCTTCGATAATTTGCACTGGAAGACCTACACCGAGCAGCAATGAGCCGATTGGCTTCTACTTCGATGAATATGAGCTGATTGAGAAGATGTCACTTCTGAACCCGACTCGGAGAAAGGTAATTTTGATGAACACATTCGCGGCTATTGAGGCAGAAGAACAACGTATCCGAGCGCGCAGGAAAACCAGAAGACCAAATTCACGCATTTTGAAGATTCGTACGGAGGCGATCAATGAACTTGCACATCGAGCTTGGGGTCTACGCAGCTTACCAGTCGATGAGTATAAGCGGAGAAGGCAGAAGTTGACGCGCCTGTCACGATATGGGGAGAAATGGAATCTGATCCGTCCTCGTAGTATGGTCCTGTGTCTGAGAGGGACGTCTACCTTGTGAGTCCCATTGAGTCAGCTGTCAGGATGAAGGCTAAAATAGTTCTCAAGCTTCGAACAGGAGAAATGGTCAGCAATCGAAATTGAAGCTATCAATACTTACTTGAAGACTGAGCTGTCCTCGATGAAGGTTCTTCTAGATGGGGCTATGACAGCAATCACCAATGAATGGTCTCGATTGCAAACTCAAACGGTCAGATCTCCGATCACAAGTAAGTCTGGCTCCTCTAAAGGCTATTGCAGATAATTGACATCACATATCAGACGTGCTTTATCCCCAGGGAAGCCAAGACGTGTCGAATCCTTGTGACGAGTCCGTAGATGGTATGTTGTCTCGAATCTGAAGACTGCAGGATACTTAATCTCGCACAGTGGATATCTACGCTGGTCCTGGCACTGACAAGCCCCAATCGAGCGCTCCCGACGGCAACCTCGATTCAATACGGGCTCTGCTAAACGCTGCAGAGCATATTGCAGGGTTTACTCCAAGTCAGGGATTACCACTGATAGAAAATCCAACTAATGATGTTCATGTTGGCCAGACTTCGCCAGATTCAATGATACCGGTAGGGACTCATCGACTCGCGAATGAAGAAGCGTGTAACATGTGGAATACTACCGTCAGTTGTCAGCCGCAATGTCAGTCTGACGGACGAGATCCTCTGGTGGGTGGAACCTTACTTTTGGAGCGACGGAGGAGATCCGATGGTCAGTGGCCAACCACACATGTGGATTGACGGTGGGGACCCTGTTTTTCGTCGTGAATTTGACATGTTCAGATCAATCACTCAAGACCAGGGTCATCTCCCCAGTTGAAGTAAACGTGTATCTCAATAACATACGCATAATGTAATATACGCTCCTCAATTCGGACCACTAACTCCTCATCCCATGTCCAACCCTATACAGAGCATGACACAGACAATCTTGGTCTGGTCCGGGATCACAATAGAGCATCTTCCACTTATCATGAGCTCGGTGTCTGTCTTGAATGTAATTGTTATCCTTCGCCCGCCCTTCGGTTCCTTGGCTCGGTTTGAAACATCAGCCTTTGGCTCCTGAACAACCGCCACGGGGGACCCAGATATGGCCACAGGTATTAGCACAATGCAGTCATCCTTGCCCACCAATCTATCAAATATCGACTGTCCCTTCTGGAGAAAGACTAACTGCACTTTGCGTGCCAGGTAGAATGTCTTTCCAGGTCGAGTAATAATCGCCTTCACTGTGTCGGTAATCTGCAATACACCTCTAATTAGCACAGGGTCTTAATTCAAGTGCTGGTCACTACCTTCTCAGACTGGACAAACTCATCCATGTATGCCTCCCTGACCGCAGCCAGTGCCTTGGACTCATCGTACAAACACTCCACCTTTGACCAACTTGTTCCTACTGGGAGAGATCCCAAGATAAAATACGGCAGTAGACTTTCGGTCAGACCCCGGACCTTATCCCCGGACAGCGTGGTCTGCACAAGGTCCGAACAATCGGTATCATCATTTGGACTCATCGCAAGCAGTATTGGTAAAGAGATGCGCGGGTATCAAGTGGTTGTGTCCTGGGAGGGCGTATGCCAATCTTTTTCAATTTCACTAAGAAATATCGTAACAGAATAATGTCTGCAGTAAAGTATGTGTTTGCTGTATTGGATGCGATATTGGAACTTGGTCGTGGCTGAATTCCCAAATGAATGGTTGCCTCTTAACAGGCTCGATGTGGTGCATCCCGATAGCCACGGAAAAAGGGAATGCGGCAAAAGTTCGGAGCAAGAGCCACGTGCGTCTCGCTCAAAAGGGAAAGAAAAGGTTGACCTGTTTCCATGACAAGCTTGGTTTCGGCCACTACAAGCTTGGAACGAACGATGGGTCTTTGATACCACCCACATGAAACAATTTTGATTTAACTGAGGGTCGGTTCGTGGAAGAATTTTAACCGCGCGCCAAACAGCTGCATTAAATGATTGACATTATTGGCTCTGCTGTTAGTTATACGAATATAAAATCAAACGTACTTCGTATACCTTAAATTCGGTTCAAGATCTAGTTCGTATGGGCGTCATCGGGGTTCATATCACGAATGAGGCAATCTCCTACGGTATCAACGAAGCTGAATTATTATCAACCTTGATCTGCTTTAACCATGCTACAACTGACATTATCTCCGCTACAAATGAATGCGGATCAAGGCCTTTATCCAAAACCCTACTGCTGGAATACCCATTGCTCACCGTCCCAGTACCTGTACTTTTGGGACTTTTCATCCCACACCCAGTCTGACGATGATTGTTGGGCAGAAGATGATTGCCCCGCATGCGAAGTTGACGCCTAAGCCACCGGGGCCCATTCTGCAGTTTTTCCGTCAGCAGCCCAGCGCCAATATTTGCGCTTCTTTTGGTCCCACTGCCAATCGCCCTCTTGTGCAGGCAAGCTTTCAGCAGCTTGAGACGTAGAATTCGTGGCTTTATCAGGCCCTTTATTGAAAGGTTTCAGGGCAGGATCCGAAAACACCACGCTTCCATCTGGATATGCGTGAAATGATGATAACCGTTTCTTCCCAGTCGCACTACCTTCCCCTATTCTACCTGACGCATGAATTGGGTCATTGTTCTCCGGGGTTGCATGCGGGTTTCCCCTGGAAGCGAGGTCAGACTGTGCAAATCTTATCCACAGTTAGGTGGTCAACGTACTGAATGATCCCGACTTTTGCTTTGGCTGCATATTTAGATGGCAGCGCATCCACCGCGGTCTCAACTGCTTCTATATACTTGTCGACTTGAACAGTAGTGCCATTGAGCTTCCACTTCAACGCTTTGGCTGCGCGCGCCGAACTCGAAAAGCCTCGGGAAGCCATCAGGACTGGGAAAGTCTGAGTCCACCGTCAATAATTCCTTGTTCGGCCTATAGAATCGGGGAATTATGAAGTCTGACTCACAAGGATTAGCAGGCTCAGTCACGATTTCTTCGGTACCAAATGTGCTAATGATTGATATAATCAAGTACGAAGTGATCTCTTTATATAGACGGGACAGACTATTAGTATTTATAGAATATGTACAAGCGCTGGGTATCGAATTAACAGTCAACTCGAGGCACTTTGGCATAAGTTTCCCCCTCTTTCCAACATTCGATACTATGCTAGGGTTGACCAATTGCTGCTTACCATTCGTATGTGTTCACTCGGAGCACAAGGAATGCCTTTTAAATAAGTGGGGCAGGCGATACGCCCAAGGAGGAGCTAATTTTGGACGTCCAAGTTTCGCGGCGCACGTGTACAGCTAGGAAAAGCGATTCGTGCGACGAGAGCTTTCGCTTCAGCATTCTTATCCTCTTCATTACAAGATATGACTCTTCCTCTACGCTACAGATCTCACTACTTCACGATTTCTTCAAATCTATCGCGGTCGCGCCTCACTCGACCCGCCTCTATAACAATTCGCCAGCTTGTTATTGGAATGCCAGATCGTCGACTCACAACCGTTGCACCGTCAGATGCCATTGAAGAGGAGCTTCTGTCCCACTACAATGCCAGACATTTCTTCCCTGTAGAGCCAGGAAAGGTCTTCAGGGAGAGATACAAGACGATTGCGAAGCTTGGATATGGTAGTGGCTCCACTGTTTGGCTCGCACGGGATCTGAATTTGTAGATCTCATCTTCAATGTATTCTCCCTCTGCTAACAAAGATTTAGCACGAAGTCGAAGCTGGAGCTAGAGCCTAGTGAATCTGAACCTTACGTGGTTCTCAAGTTTTGCACCTGCGACTATAGCAATAAAGAAGCTGCTGAGCACGAGTTGCAGGTCGGCAGGTGTCTCGCCGGTGCGAACCTTTCTCATAAAGGCGTACTATATCTTCAGACCATCATTGAGGGTTTCGAGATCGTGGGACCAAAAGGTATGCATATGTGCCTAGTGTTTGAGCCAATGCGAGAAAGTTTGTCTATTTTCCAGTCTCGTCTCAAGCAAAAGAGATTCCCCCTGGAGCTCATGAAAATGTACTTGGTATGTCTCCTGAATGGTCTTGACTATCTTCATTCAGAGTGTCATGCCATCCATGCTGGTAGGTTGATAACTCTTCGAGGCTGCCCTCCTACTGCTCGAATTGACTCACCTCTTCTTTTAGATCTGAGTTTGCAAAACATCCTTGTGAATTTTGAGGATGACTCTGTGCTCGAGGAGTTCGCCCAAGCACAAATCGAAAACCCCATGCTCCAGAAGAAAAGAGACGGGTATTCAATCTATCAGTCGCACAATCAGTTTGGGCCACTTCGAACCAAACTCGGCCCTATAGTCCCAAGACTTGCAGACTTCGGTCACGCACAGTGGATTATCGACTCCGAGCCACAGATAAATCCAATTCAACCAGATTACTACCGCGCACCAGAAGTCATTTTCGGGACAGGCTGGAGCTACAGTGCAGACATTTGGAACCTTGGCGTCTTGGTTAGCTGCGGAATTCCTCTTTCTTTGTCGCACAGCTAGCTGATTAGTATTCTTGATAGCTTTGGACTATGTTGGAAGGCACAGGCACCAATTTATTCAACAATATCCATTCTAGCAATGGACAATACATGGCCCAGAACCACCTGGCACAGATGATAGCGTTGCTTGGACTACCGCCGAAAGAACTGGTGGCACGCGAGATCGAAATGCGGAAGTGGAATTTCACCCCTGCGATTGAGAACGATGAAGATAAGCTGTGCCATAAGGCATATCAGTTCTACAAGGGTCCATTCTTTGACAGTGAAGGTACCAATTGAACATAACTAGCCCCCTCGTGGTGATACATACGCTAACGCCTCGTGTAGGTACATTTTTGTATCCTGAGCTTGTCCCTCCGAAACTGAGCCTGGATGGTACAATAAGCTCTCTTGAGGGCGAGGAAAAACGTGCTTTCTTGGACTTCGTCACCAATCATATGCTTTGCTGGGCACCTGAGCAGAGGAAGACTGCTAAGGAGTTGCTCGAACACCCGTGGCTGAAAGGGATTGAGCTGCCTTGGGAATAGAAATAAGCTATATAACACGCAACCTCGATGCTCAACATCACTACTTCTATTTTACGGACGTCGATTAGTTTACTTGGCTCCGCTCGCCTGCTCACAAAATTTCATCAATCATCCAACACACCGTCCAAATGCCGTGACGATTCGAATCTTATCTACCCTCTCCCTTTCATACACAAAGCATATCGACATTTCGCGGTTGCGGATTCGACCTTGAGTTGAGACCTTTGCTTGAGATGCGGAGATACTGCGGACTTTGCTGGACCTCTTCGTTGCTATCATCGAGGGTATGGGCATGGTTCTCGAAAATGCTGCCTTCGCCCTGATCGAATGCATGGCGAGCCCCCTCTATTCGTTGAAGGTGGAAGATGATGTGTGTTGTCGGTCGCTCAACAGCTAACCGCTGATATGCCTCCAAATCCTTCTCCCTCGCCAATGGTCGGTCGCAGATGTCCTGCCCGAGCTCGGTAAGGTATTGAGTAGAGGTGAAAATATTGGGTCTGGTGGTACTTGTGCTTACACATGCTGACACAGATGGTGGTTGACGCTGGGGTGGTGTCGTGAAAAGTGAACGGAGAGAATAATTATCACATCAACTGATGTATGTTGGCATAAGCAGGCCGATCATTTACAACCGGATGTCATTTGATCCTGAACTTCCCTCCAAGTACCCGCATTGACCTCATGGACACGACCATCGCGCAACCAACACTGCCAGAAATGGGCCAATCTATTAGTAGTAAAATCAAACTGCTGTGTTGCTGGCTTGAAGTCGCGGGAGAGATTCCAATCTGGGATTATCAAGACATAGAGACGTTGCGGGTACGCAGAGGTCACTATATACCTGGAGGACCAGCTTCGCGTAGAGTCGCGTTATGCAACTCTGGGTGATGGAAGTAGATAGTACAAGAATCTGCGAGGTAAACTGGTAGCCTTGAGACCCATAAACATGAAGACTCACAAGACTTAACTGGGTGTACTTTGCCAGTGCATGTGCCGTCATTCCATGTAACGAAATTCCTCGGCGGATCCTCGGCGGCTCCCTCGGCAGATTGGGAGGGTGGGGTGGAGGGTCAGCTTGCGAGTACGTACGTTTCGTACGGAAGGGGGTTTGCAGTGGGTCTCGTCCACCCATGTTGTGGCAAGAGCTCAACCTTCCAATGAATCTACTCAGGTTCTAGAATTTTCTCCACATATTACCGTAAATATCGAGGCAGAATACCTGGGTGGATGAAACCCACTGCAAACCCCCTTCCGTACCTTCCGTACCTGAATCAAGGTTCCCACTTGTGCTATGATTCAAGTTCACAACAATCTGTGATGGGACGACGAAGTGTGCCTGCTCAAATGGGCCCAGCTGCCCCACTCTTCGTGCTCGACATCTGTCATGGAATTTGGGATGATGCATACTATGGGCAGTCTCTGGGACTGTCGTAACGCCGGCGAAAGAAGTTGTTCATCCTCTTACGAAATTGCTCTGATTTGGTCCGCTTGTCCATGATTAGAATTGACGCCGATGAAGATTGGTGAGAGGTGGAATTAGCCGTCATCATATTGGTGGTTGTACCAAGCTGCAACATCACCGTAACACATTGAATGCTCGTTCGTATCTCCAGGAACCACCTTTTGGACGACCGCTTGAATGGTCACTTCCATAATCACTTGAGTGACCACTAGGTTCATAGTTTCTTAGCCGATCCACCCTGCGGTTGTGCAGGTCGATTACTGTGGGCCTCACAATGCTGATGGTTGTGATTATTGGCAAGTGGCATAACGCCATCTCTGGGACCGAGTCGGGATTCTCAGTTTTCCAACATGGAATTTGGATCCTCATAGCACTGTCAATCATGTCGTTCTCATCATTTGTATGATCAGGGGTTTCCAAACTCGGTGACATGGACATACCGTCTTGGTACTGCTTCGTTTTTGGCTGTATATTTGCCCTATGGCTTTTACTCGTGCCGTTTATCGCGCATTTACCTCCGATTGGCTTTCAACGTCGTTCTGGTTCCTGAAACATTTTACATATCCACATATCCACATATCTTTCCAAGAATTTCCCTCGTAGGGACAGCGACTCGTCTCAAAGTTCTGCTCGCATCCGGATACCTGATTACGAATATCCTCCTCGTCACAGTCATTGGGGTAAAGTCAAGATCAGACATGGGCACGCGTGCTGCTACAATGTCGATTGTCAACCTCATTCCGCTCCTATGCGGTCTTCGATTGAGCCTCATGACAGAGATGCTCGGGATTACGCTGCGGACCAGCATTGGAAGCTACCAATGGTTGGGCCGAACGGCAGTCGCGAAGGTTTTGTTGCACACGATCATATCATTGACTGGTAGGTCAGTCGTTCGCATGGTCGGGGATCAATGCCTCTGGAGTTGTGGTGCATCTGCGTTGGCTACCCCCTAGGTGGATTTCGTACCACCTCTTAGCGCCGCTGCACCGTGCGCTGCTTTCCACCAACAGTTGGTGTTGTGGCTAGCCAGCCTTGGAAATAATCCAGGAGAGCCAGTGGCTCAACTTGGGAGGTCCCTTTTTGGTCTGTTTCTAGGCCATGGACGTGCTATACAGCGATACGCCAGCAATATGATCATGACCGGAGACGGTTTTGGCTCCTAGCGCGCGGGTAAGCCTTGGGACTGATGTGAACCGACATGGCGATGCCAACATGGCCGTTCCAATAATGGGTCAAACGTGCCTTTGCTCTTAACGAGACACAGCAATCCTCCGGAAGTTTGTTGGAAGACAATTCCTAGATGCAGTTGTAAGTATTAAGTAGATATTGCTTTCCCTTGTGTTGCTCTGACTTCATCTTGTTTCTATCTACCTCGCATCTCTCCTTTCTCCACGCGCACACATACAAGCCCCCACCACCTTCAAATCTACAAGACTCAAGCATGTGCAGTGTTGTCAGATATCACCACCGCTGTGGACGACACTCGACGCGTTCCGTCTACTACTGTCAAAATGCTCCCTCGGGTCGAAATGGGCGACAAATATTGTGTAACAATGTCTCTCGCACGGAATCCAATCAGACACAATCACTTTGCGGGCATCGCGAATGTGCCCACAACAGTCTAGGCGGCTACTGGATGTGTTGTGTCTGTCAACAGGGCCCGAATACGGGAGGAATTTGTTTATTTTCTTACGTGGATGCATATCGCTCCACAGTTGTGTGTGAGCATCGATGCTGCCACAGTTGCTGGAGAGGTTAAGAACGTAGACTTGGGAGGGTTTGGAGAAATTCGTTGGATTGGGATTGGGATGGGTGAAGCTTTAAGTCGTCATGTCTGTTGGGCTGCGAATTATCCTGTTGACCAGGGTTATCATAGCCAAGGACTAGGCTGCTCTGATGACTTCGGGCAAATGCTGGATTCCATGGGTCACCTCGTGGATATACAGTGCACATCTCGTCTTGTTCATTTTGCTTGTTTTCCTTGTCTTTGGTCACTTGTTGGTTGCGCTTGGTCTTTGTTGCTTCCGTCTAATTTCTTCGAAGCCAGTTATTGTTTTATAACCAATGCAGTGCTTGCCATTTCTTGTGATGGGCACACCATTGTTGGCACTCAAGGAAGCCTAGTGATTAACAAGACCCTTTCACAGCGATGTAGCGTTGCTGTGCCATTATGAAAATTCCCGCTTGAAACGTGGGTTGGCTTTCTAGGCCACGCGCCTTCGTTTCGGTGCCAATCCAATCAAGGGGATGTTAAGCGCCCTACTAGGCGGCATAGCACGTGATGCGCACTGTGGAAATCATTAAAACTGTGTAAGCCGCACCTGCAAACCGCAAAATAATTCAATCCCCGTCTACATTTCTCATCGCATCAGAGATGGAAGCAGACGATGGTAAGGCACACTGGGACGAGAATGTTCGGTATTCCTGTATACATTCCACTGGAGAGATCAATCACGATTGGGACTTTACCATTGTCTGCAACTCGACGAACTTTGTCGTCACAGTATCACCTGGTCCCCTTCCAGACGACCCAACAACCTCTCTTCTTGCCCAGTACAGCAAGGCATTTGTCGAAGATGACGATGAGAAAATTCAGGATGTACAAGACGAAATCTTGGACCTGGTCTTCAGTGCTGGGTGGCAGAAATTCAGAGCGATAGCACCACCTATAACAGCAGACAGGCGATCCACGAAGAATCTTCATTCCGACCTCAATCCAGAGACATTCTATTTTCGCCTTGTTGTCACCAAAGGACATGCAGAGATGGTGCAAAAGGATCCTCCCCCACCGCAACTTAATTACTTTTGTTTGAATCTGAAGAACAGTACACAGGACTTGCCCCGCTACTCCTCTCGAAATATTACGGTAACGAGTAGGCTGATGGGGTCAGGATATATCGCCAAAGTGTCAGTACAGGGCCATGACATGTGCTGCAAGATTGGCACGACACAATCGTTCAAAGCAGTGCAGCGCGAATACGACTGCTTGCAACAGATCACGATATCGGAAAATGCAGCTTCTATCCCAGCGCCGAAGCTACGGGGATTAGTTGTTGATGATGAAGGGGTTGTTCTTGGGATTTTAGAAGATTTCATTGCGAATGAAGGAAGGTTGAGTGATGTGGTCAAGAATGACGCTGGAGTTTCTGAGGAGAGAAGAGCAAGGTGGGTGAAACAGATTCGAAAGGCTGTTGCGCTCTTGCATGAGATTGGTGTGATATGGGGCGATGGAAAGGCGGAGAATGTGCTTGTTGAGAGTCGAAGTGATGATTGCTTTTTGGTTGACTTTGGAGGCAGCTATACTGATGGGTGGGTGGATAGGACGTTGATGGAAACTCGTGCTGGAGATGATCAGGCTGTGAAGAAGATTGCTAAGTTCTTGGATGATAGAGTCCGGCCTGGAAGTGATTGGGTATATTGAGGCTGTGAGTGTGGAAACTGGAAGCCAAAGTTTATGTGGAGATGTACCAGTTAAGTTGTAACAAAAGCATCACGCCAGTTCAGGTACGTCTGCCTAGCAGGGCGTACCGCCAATATTCAGTGCTGAAGGGGACAGAGCATTTCTTGTTGTAGCTCTTCTAATGAAATACGCTTGATTTTCTACGAGGCCAACCTCTTTGTCTCAGTATCTCATAGCGCAAAAATGGGAATGCTAAGCGAACCAAAGTTGATATGTATTGGCGATTTCGTAATTTTTATCTGATGTCCTATAATGGGCGGTCGCAAAACCGTCAACCACAGGAGCAGAAGAGTCACAGAATTAGCAAATATCATGAGTAAATTACGTCATGATTAGGCTACACCTAGGTTTTGGTTGGGGATACGCAGTGGTGAGATATTTCTCCGTCATGGCAACGCACGAAATGGGATTTTCCCCGTCTTCTTGGAGTTTCACGTAGCGCTCATGGCAATCGATTCCAACATGCAAGAACAGCGTTTGAATTAGTCATGTTCGCATTTGTCCGGTACCATACTGGCGCGTACGAGCCTTTGGCTTGCTTGGTATATCGACGTCTGAATGCAGAAGCGGCTGCCAATGAGCCGAACGATAAAAGACACAAGCAGCTTGCTTTTCGTCACGAATATGTTTGTGAATAGAAGTAATACCATACACGGGAGGGGTCGCTTGAAATGGTAATACAGTGACGTGTGGTGGGCTGGCCAACCCAATCAACCAAAGTACTTGGGGGGTGGTCAAGAATTCATATCATTTCTCAGACTCTGTGGCAAGATGCTCCCAGTGCTCGCCTATGTGTTTTCCTCCTCCCCGAAATAGCCAATCACCTTGAGAACGTTACCGTCTTCAATTGACACACGAGACTGGTGTAGTTCTACAGGTCGAGCCCTTTTCTTTGGCTTTTTGGCTGTTTCCCCGTCGATCCATTGAGACGGTGAAGTATCAGGAGTAACGTCTCGCGAACCAACACGGCTTGATTGACTGTCAACTTCTTCCAGCATAGATGCACCATCATGACTCGATTGGCCAGAGAGATGATGGCTTTCCAAACTCTGTGAAAGTCCGGAATCCCTTGGCTCAGAGTGCTCCGAGACCTCAAAATCTAAATCAGGCGGCAGCATATCGATAACCGAACAGATTCGTTTGAAGTGAGTCGGCATCCATATATCGTAGACATTCTTAGTGAACTTATACGCCGTCCATTTCTCTTTGCCATCCAACGCCGTGAAGCTGAACTCATGGATGGGGTGGCGGTAGAAGGTAGTCTTTTTTCCGTCGTTTATAGGCTATTGGCCGTAGATTCTCACCGTCCGGTGATCGTGCGAGATTGAGAAGGCGAGGATTTCTTGATGGAGCTCTTTTTCGCGCTTCACCAGCCTGAAGAGCTCTACAACACCCCTTACAGCAAGAGTCACGCTATGAGCATTCTGTCGGTCTGCAACATCAAGTGCCGCCGCACCGCATTTTACGTCGCAGGTTAGGAAAGGGAGGTACATCTGCCAGGTGGCCATGAAATAGGACGTAAACGTATCTGTAATCGCCAACGAAAGGCTTAAGCTTTTCGAGTTGATCGTCCGTGAGCGCAGATCGTCCGAACCCCACAGAATAATCAGGTTGTGGGCGAGGACCGTACACAGGTATGGCGCTATTCCAGCCTTCATTGACACTTTCATTCAGAGGCTTGAGATGTTTGGCACCATAGATCCTTAAGACTTGGGCCGACGGACATATCAGTGGGGAAATGTCTCGAACAACCATGGCTTCATTTCTCGCTCGCACACTCTCGCAAGTTTCCTCGAACAGGTCGTCACGAAAAAGGGTATCTTGAGGGACTGACTGTTCGGCCGTAAAAAACGTTCGGCAGAGCCTCTTGCTTTCATCTGTAATACCCAGTTCGAACTTGCCCATGAAGCTACCTTTGGTTGCAAGGACAGTCTCATAGCTTGGACGCATATAAGGGGTGCTTTTGGCTTCCCTCGGCCTTTGGTCGCTAGGTGTGGCAGAGCTGGCTGCGGCAGAGCCAACTTCTGATTGTTTCCCACGAAGAGATGATGAAGATTTCTTCTTTGCAAGCAGATGATTCATGTTGCTCTCCGTTTCAAAATATTCCTTGGGCCAACTGAATTCCTTCCTCCAGTATTCAAGTAGGTTGATCTCCTTCCCGCTGACACCGACCGCTGTGTTCTCGTCGATTGTGTGCTCGGTAGGATATCGTGGAGGGGACGTTCGCGAGCGCTTTTGAGAAGGAGTAGCGGTAAAAAGGGGGATTTCGTCGTCTTGCGATCGCTTTCGTTTTCGATTGCGATCCTCAGACTGTTGAAAAGCTTGAGTTAGATTTATAGTATAGAAGGAGGAGAATGACATGCCGCTTCGCCGGGAGTGTTGCTAGTTGGGGAGGGAAGTGGGTGCTTTGGCTCGGTATTCCTATCCTTGGATACAGCTCGTTCCAGGCGTGCGCTGTTGCGAGAAGATAGCTGCGGGCGTTCTTTCTTGACACCTTGAGGCTGCTTCCCTATCAATGATCAGTTAAAATACGCAGGAATGGTGATGAATTGGCTTACCTTGGTATTTTTGCAGTGAGGGTTGCCGCCCGGCCTTTCGGGTGTTTGGCTTTGCTTGATGAGGGGCCATGTCGATTGGAAGAGGGGTAAGAGGTGAATTTATGTTGCCGCTTGGTTTGAAACGGTCGAAGATGGACGGAAGGATGAGGGGGTAATGGAGATGATGCGCTAAAATATTGCAGCGGCAACCATTTCTACTTTTGTTATTACTATGAAGTATTTCGGTTGGACACAAGTGGCGGACCACTCACATCTGAGATTAACCCTTCAGAAAGGGCAGAAGTGGAGCAGTACCGGGTCAGTATCAGTGCTGGGAATGATGACTTGTGGATGAAGACAAGAAAAGCTTGGGTTCCTAACAGCTTGCTCCCTCTAAATAGATCACGAGTTGGCAGCCCAATTCTGTTACCATACTACTTTCGTCCTTCCAATAAAGTCGCTAGTTATGCGCGAGTCCCAAATAGTTAAATTTCTGGAATCTCTGCGATCGTTGCAGCCCGAAAGGCATTGGAGCTTAAATGCGCCGGGGTGTTTTCGGTCAGTATCGGATCACATGGGATTGAACCCCACCACTTACAAAGTCCCGCAAACCACAATTTCTTCCTGCAAATGATCAATCTCATCAACCTCTCGAATTGCAAGCAAGAGATCAGACACCATCTGAGGTTGTGTCTGAGAAACAGTGATGACCCACTTGTTCTGCCCTACCAGCTCCGCCAAGCTATACCTATAGACTTCATCCCACCGTATACTGGGTAGCAGCGGTTGCGCCCTATCTTCCGTCAAACATCAGCATCAATCCGCACGATTTGTTTCATCAGATTTACTTCTCCCGTTTCCGAACGCCTTTATCCTACCTAATCTCAGCCGTTGCCCTCAGTCGCAAAGAGTGCCGCTCACTTTTGACTCAAACTTCACCTTCAGCATTTGCGCAGACAGGCAACCTCACTCTGCCTCTTCCAGCCTTTCGCAGACTCGAACATTTTATCTCCATCTGCGGCAACCTCACGCTTACACATCCATCAAAGGCAAGTACAGATGAGCCTCGTCATCATACAGTTGATTCATCTGTTAATTTGATATAGGCAACAGTCGCTACGATCCCCATAATCACAAGTCCGCACAGCGAAGTGTAACGATCTCTATCCAGCTCGGATCTGGAGAGGCCGACCAGACTGTCTGCTGACTATACCCAACTCTTCAAGGGGGCTCGACCTTTGCCTCAGCATAGGCCCTATATCAGCATATCCCAGCACTGCTACAAAGGAGGAAATAATGGTGAGCCACTTGGTCTACGATAATTTTCCGTCTCTAATATAATATGAGGCTTCCGATATAAAGACACTCACAATAGAGTTGACCGATGACGATGCCAACGAGGTGGAGTGGGTTACTGGCAACGGGCAGTGGGTACACTGGCAGGACTGTAATGTTACTATCTTTGTGAAAGATGACAACGGAAAAAAGGACAAAGGGACGAAGTGCTCCGAGAGAAGCGGGGAGTGGAAGGTACCATCAGGCATTGATCTGTATTGTTTTGGAGGAAAACTGCGGGTGACATGACCTTGTGTGCGGTAGCTAAAATGGATCACATTCTAGTATATAGTTTCTTCCGTATCTGAGTACCTTCCTCCAAGCCAAGGGCTAAGTTGATAGTAGCCCCTTCACTTGGGTTGCTTGTGAGTAGCATTGAGACGCAGTCGGTTGCATTGTTCCCCGCCTCCATTTCCTTCTCACGCATACAGCATGCAGTAATTGCCCCATACATCTCAGGACCAAATACATCAATTATTGGCTTATCCAGAACACCTTTCAAAATGATTTCGGGATTGGGTTGCAGCCTGACCCCTCCTTTCATGCTGACGTACCGAACATTCTCCACCGATTCCACTCTTACGTTGAACAAAGCCATTGCAAGATATTCCACCTTGCTTGCATTGACATCAAAACTCAAAAGGCAATCTAATAACGCCCAGGAAGGGAATACCATCGTCACAGCAGCCATCAAGGTTGTCACGCCATCAGTCTTGACTTTGACCCGTTCAATTGCACCACTCATATATCGGTCGAAAACTTGCCCGAGTCCTTGCGGTGGAGCCTTTTCATATACTCTTTCGTTCTGAGCAGTCGCAGAGTATGCCTTATTCAAGAATACTTTAGAGATTGTTGTGGGCTCCCTATTAATTTCATCAAGAGGAGGTGCGTTTGTCGAAGTTGCTAGGCATTGCGTGGAGTCTTGTTGGCCGTCTTCGTTGTTTGGAGGATTATCCAAGTGCCCTAGATCCGCCTCGGTTAGAAAAGAGGACATATGATAAGAAGACGACTTACGGCGAAGAATGAAGACATCAGAATGTTCCCGATCCAGGCTCTCACTCGCCTCTGGTGTGTGCTCAAGGTATCCATTTTCAGTTGGAGCGCCTTTTCGTTTTAGGGAACGCGGCAGTACAGTACCCGGCGAGGGACTATTCGGCGAGTGGTTGTCCAACGATTGAGGATCTGCTCAGAATCAGCTGCCTAGCCTCCCAGAATGCCTAAATAAATACCATGAAGGGTCTTCGCGTTTGGAGGAAATATAGCATTCATGAAATTAAGGTAGCGGTCGCTCCTAGCGAAGCCATGGCCTGCGGCTGTTGACTTGAAAAATCTTTGAGCAGACTGGCTCAGTTCTAGATGATACTGTTCGTAATTCTCAAGGCGACCAAGGTACTCCATGGTGTTGCCGAAGCTCTTTTTGATACATTCCGTTGGCGAAATGGCCAACACGAAAGCAAGAAACAAGTGTGAATCTGCATCCTGAATTTCTCTGTAAAGCTGACGGGCTCTGGATCTTCGCCATATTGTCGCAGTTGGATCTTGGGAATCAAGTTCCTCGCACCAAATGAGTTCGAGACGGCTGAGCTCACGTTCGCGACGGTTGCTCTTCAACAGCTCTTGATCATCGCGCGTCAAACCATTCGTCCTCAATTGCTCGGATTTCTCGTTAATCTTGATAAGGAATTTGTTGATTTCCGCGTCGGGACTCATTGCACACTGACCCTCATGGAGAAGCGAGTACGGTAGTTGAAAGGAGTGGATGAAATGAGTGAATGAAATGAATGAATGAAATGAGTGGATGGAGAAGTGGGCGACCTAACTTCCCGCTTTCACGTGCTACTCGCAACCATGCATTAGTCAGTTGACCGGCATTCGAATGCTATTTCACTCACTCCACTCCACTCATTTCACTCCACTCACTCACTCCACTCCACTCATCTGACTTCACTCACTACAAGAAATCACCTACGAAACAACTTTAAGGCTTCATCTCTCTCTCTGTTGTCCGTTTTATAAGCCTATGAAGCCAGCATGATGAGGTTCCAACTTTGGAGGACTGCATAATCACTACGCCATAAACTATTCCTCCAACAATATCCATGGTCTAAACGCTACCAATGCCACATCAATGTCTTGACTCCGCTTGACCATTCAAGAAGCCAACACATTCCATACCGGCATGAAGCCTTGATAATTTATTCAAGCCTAATCCGTTTTGGGAGACCAACACCGTCGACAGAAATGCCGTTTTCCTCTTCAGCGAGATGCACGGCATCTTTGAGGTCCAGGAATATATCGAAGTGAATGAAGGTGTATATAAGGCCCTGGTCATCGCCACTTGATTCCGATTGGTAGGAGCCAAGTGAGTATTCTCGATCAAATGGGATGGCTGGAATCGAAGCCGATGTTTGAGGCAGGAAAGAAATATACGTATACTTCAAGCATAGAAATATATACAAGCGTGCGAATTCCTTACGAGTTCGACTGTCCACATCCTCATCCCCCCTAAATATTCAGACATCACCCCAAACTTTACGCTTCTACGTGTACTGCAGAGTTATCTACCAATATTCAACGTAGGTAATGGCGTCGCCCAAAGTGGATGACAAAACCGAGAATGCCCAGAATCCCCCCACAGATCCAGCTACTACCCGGCATCTTCAGCGGACAGTCAGAGAGGCGAGTGAAGTCACAGACTCGGCTATGGAGGAGACTCGTCGAGCAACCTCACCCAGTTGGGAGTACGTGTCCAACGGAGCGATGATAAAATACCGCAAACGAACACCTTAGCGACGTCCCTGAAAAGCTCTTTGAGCCAACGCTGTTTGAAGAGCGGAAGTGTTATTGACGAAAGGATGAGGAAATAGCCTCGGATAGCAGGGCTGGGTCGTTGAATATAGGTTCTTGCTTCTTTGGTCTTTCCAGGTTTGCTTTGAATGTAGCAAATCATTCATGTTGTAAAGTGCGAGCACGAAATCCATGGTGCAATGCAACCTAGAGAGAATCAAAATAACAGCGTGGCCCGGCAGACTCTTGTGCAAAATATTGCTTTTCCAACCTATTCTCAATCGAGTACTATATGCATTATCGATTGATCTGCAAGTGACTTGCTAGGAGTGAATCTGCGAAGTCAGCTTTGTGGTTTAAGCAGCTACCGCATCATACCGGAAGCTTAGGCCGCTGGTGTTTCCAGGGGGTCAACAGACTCAATTTCCTCAATCAACCGTCCCGCGTTGGCCGCGCAAGAATGGACCTCCGAATTGTAGGCTACTGGTTCACCCAGGTATGAATGAATCCAGCTTCATGAATCCTCCGTCCGGCGTTGGTTTCCCAAGATAGATTAGACTCGCTCCTACTGTGAAGTACGGGAGAGAATCGATGAATATAAAAGGACGGATTTCCCCTCGATATTGACCACTATTTCTTGAGCAACATCAGTACTCTCGTACCACATAATCCTTGAGCCAAGGTTGTCTGCGAATGGCAGACCTGATTTACTGCCACCACTCTTTCAATCTCTTGAAGTCCGAGTCTACACTCATTCAGTGGGTTTGCAGTAAATGCCATAGCGGGCCACATTGGTACATCTATGAGTGCAAGTATTGCAAATCGAAGACTTGTCGGCCCTGTACGACTAAGGCGTAGCCTGTGAAATAGTACGTTACTATCCTTCGACACTCTCTATCCTCTGGACAATGCCAAATGACAGATTTTCATTCGTATTTCTTGACTGACTTTTGTATTAATCTCGAGCATCAGAACCTACTTGCCTCTTTGAGCATGGCTCGAACAGAGATGAACCAGGACAGCACACCCATATCCCAACAGCTTCCAGCTACGCCACCGTGTAGCCCGGATCTGTCATCACCCGAGCATAGCAGGTTGAGCTCACAAGCTGAGAGCTCGAGTCTCGTCCAGTCTGCACAGTCTCTCACAACCGACGATCTCGAACGCCTCGATTCAGATCTTACGAATGTACAGCTGCTTGTCGTGGGGAAGAAATCAAGGAATGGAGAAGCTGGAGCTCATGATCTGTAAGTCTCCAGATATGTGTAACTTCCTGTCAGCTAATAACCTACCCTCGCAGTAGGGACAGGCAAATCCATTCCTCTGGAGATGATACGCCTGTTATCGGCTTGCCTTTGTTTCACGAGGAGGGATGGGAACGCATTTTCATTTCCCAAGACTCTGACTCCGACCTGTCTCGTGA
>JACBAH010007135.1:0-21410 GCA_014282315.1 Neospermospora avenae | reverse complement strand
TTTTTTTTTTTTTTTGGAATCTGGGGGCCTGGCAGGTAGATCAGCTTCGGCTTTCGTCGAGCTTGCTTCAGCTGGAACCTCGAGAGCGCCTTTCATCTTATTTCTTTGTTTCTTGCGCAGGCTAAACTTCCTGCGTTCCTCCCAGGGGTCTCTAACATTACTTGCTGCTTTCTGTTCCATGTTGCCATGATAAGTCAGTACACTTTTCTCATAGGAAGTGCCTTTCCACATACCATTGGCTATGGCGTCACGCACGTATGCTTGTTCGTCTTCGGGCTCTGCTGTACAGTAACCCAGTCTTTCTCTTTCCGTCTTTGACGCATCCAAGCAGGGTCCTATCTCGTTGCATTTAGTCGATTGTTATCTTGGTGACCCCAAGAAATCTATGCATCAGATACTCGGTTCCGAGCTAGTTCTTCCTGCCCGAAGCGCTCCTCGTCTGTGATTTCCTCACGCTATTCTCCCTCTGCCGGTTTCCAACCAAAAAGTTCCAGCCTCGTCGGCTCGTCAGAGTCTGCTAGGCCTCTTTCGGTTTCGGGATTAGTCTGAGGAGTGCGGTCGACAACGACAGGATCCATCTCACAGTCATATCGATGGTCAAATGGTACCTTTGACCATTCAGAAACATCCAACTCGGGTGCACCATCTATATCGCCAATTCCACCGGCATAGGGAGGTGGCATTGTATGATGAGTAGTGCCCTTGGTTGGGCTCTCCCTGATTGTAGACACGCCTCCTATGTTCACGAACTTCCTCGATGTTTTCAAAGCCATTCACAGGGATCGATAACTTACAGTCCGCAAAAAAATAGGAGTATGGCCGATCGGCATCTCCGTGAAGTCCATGGAATATGAATTGATGGTCGAGAAGTTGTTCATTAGATGTTATGTGAAGGTTGTTGCAAGACAAAGAAATGGCACAGAATTGGCTTAAGTTGTGAGAGCCGGCACGTTTGTCGAGTGGCGAGATCCTGTATTGAAGAAACGACTCATGAGTCGGCTGGTGTATTCATACTGTCAAGCAGGTGTATGATATTCTGGAGGAGCTTAGCAAGCTTCTGGACGTCTAAGCGGTAAGGAACTCGCAAGCCAAAAGCTCGATTGCGATACTGGATCATCTGCTGACCTAT
This sequence comes from Neospermospora avenae, assembly GCA_014282315.1. Lineage (NCBI taxonomy): Eukaryota > Fungi > Ascomycota > Leotiomycetes > Helotiales > Ploettnerulaceae > Neospermospora > Neospermospora avenae. The sequence goes on along the minus strand of JACBAH010007135.1, from coordinate 20,281 downwards.
GAATATAGTTGCAATCAAGTGATCAGACTCCCGACTAGTGGAAGTATTAATGGTAGCACATTTCCCAGACTCTATTCGTAGAAAGATATGAAGAACACAAAGACGCCAAGAGACCGATTGATGAGCTCCAGCAAATGGTTGAGCTAAGCGACAAGCAGCGGCTTCAAGGCCTTACCCGCACGATCACCTCCTCGTTCACTCCATTCTTCCAAAGATTCGAGAGAACGCCAACAGCCTTCACTGCGTCCTGAAGACTGGCTGGAATTGTCACTATAACAATTCACACAAAGCAATGCTTCGACTCGAAAGACGAGTTGAAGGTGCCGATGATGATTTTAAGCATCTTTCCAAACTGGAAGCATTAGCAGAAAAGTCCAGAATTCTAGAACACGCAAAGCAAATGAGGGTTGTTGTTAAAATATCGAGGCATGAGTCTGACGTACCACATACGCTAATTCATCTCTGTGCTTCTGATAGTACGGTTAATATGGTCTCGAAGTTCGAAATCACCACGCGCAAAGCTGCACCTTCACTACAATCTTCGACCAGAAGCTCTGTACTTTCAGAGTCTTCCGTCAACAGCGTCAAACCAGGTAGGGACGACAACATGGGATACTTGCAGGTAAGGCAACTGATTTAACTTCAAAATTTCGGTCTTCAAACTTCTAAAAAGCAGATGAACCCGACTAACGGTAACAGAAACAAGCTTCAAAGCAAGAAAAATTTGGAGGGCCTAAAACGGACAACTCGGCACCAGCACCAACTTCAAAGACCACAAAGCAATTTACGGTCCTCGCAAACATGCAATATCGAAGGCGCCTTGATGAACGAACAGTCAATCAAATCATTTAAGTCGGCCAAGTTTGACGTATCAACTGTATCGATCGAGAGCCCCAAAACAGAAGAGGTGCCAACGAACGAAGCAGCTACAACCCAAAGTAGCTTGATAAAAGATCTATTTCATACCATCCAGGATCCGATTTTGGGTTCGTCGCTTGGCTACCTTCTCGACACGTGTAGAACCCGCCACGAATCCATTCCTACTATCATGTTCCGAATCGAAACATGAGGCTCTAGTAACTTTAGATGAGATCCTGAAAGAGGACGGCATGAAGCTCCATAGATTTCCACCTGGGAAGCGAGCAAACGTTGCAACAATTCTGGCGTCATCTCTCTTATAGCTGCAAATACTTCACTGGCTGAAGGACAATTGGACAAGAAGAGACATCTACTTCAGAACCAGGATAGTAAACCACTTTTCGACCAGCGGTACTTGTCCCAGGATTTCATATCCGCAAAGCCAATCCCAAAAAAGTCTTCGACGGTACCAGACTTCCGCCCTAAGACAGCTCTAAAATGTCTCGGAATCCTCCTCATAGAACTCTGTTTTGGCTCCCCGACCGAATCGCACCAACACAAAGTGCAATTTCGTCCTCACTTAACCAGCTTTCAGCCAGACCACGAATTCAATCTTTTCATTGCACATGCTTGGACATGGGAAAAGATCTGGGCGGAAAAACCACTGTTTCCCGACCCAATAAATAGCTGTTTAAGCTTACCTAATCTGTAGGGACGAGTGAGAGCAGGAACGCTGGATGAGGTAATTCATGATTCGTATGTTCTTAGTTCGAAGCCGTTATATGATGGTACGGTGCGGAGGTGGCCGCCTAAGATGGTTGTGTCGAATTTCCTGATTTGAGGTTGGTCTGACGAGGGTAGAATATATATATACCTGCCTCTCTTTGTGGCGAAATGAGATTTAGCGCTACCGGGTTTGCATAGCTGTATACAATAGCCAGCTGTCGCGATGCATGAGGAGCCACCAACATAGCCGACTTTTTGTCGGGACAAGCCACGTTTATAATTGTATAGGACAGGGCTCAGAGAAGAGCGTGGTATCCCACCATAGCTAAGAGCTTGATAGCACGGGCCTATTAACTCTTACTACTAGTTGATCACATATAATTCGCTGTACAGAAACTAGATCATATGCCGTGAAGGCGCCCGTTCTACGAGCCTAAATAGAAACGGTAGGGCTTGACCTCATTCACAGAGATAGATAGCAAGTTCCAGCAGCCTCAAAGAAAGGAACTCAGAATCGAATTCGAGATTTCTCATCGGTCTTTGGTCCCGTTCTGTTGAATATTTTACATGTCATGTTGTGGTCGGGTATACTTTCAGATGAAGACGAAATGTCATTTTGCTTTGTCAGTACCATCGTTATGAAATCCTGGTAAATCGTTGAGACAGCACAAGTGCATCCAAAATATTCCTCTTCAGATTCCCCACCTTATCATCCCTCTCCCTTAACTGCTGCTGTACATCCAAATACCTTTTCTTCCAGTCCCCCTCACTCTCACCCAAATCCCCATGACCTGCACCTCCATTCTCAATCACCACATTCGCACTCTCATCTGCCCGCTGTACTGTGGCTCTGATAGTGAAATCGCCCTCCATGGACCCAAATCGCATTTTCCAATGACACTCATAATGCGCAATCGAGCCCTGCTCTAATCTCGTCATCCGCAATCTCGTCATTAACGGTCCGCCTGCTAAAGCAGATAAATTGATCAAGAAGGCTTCGGTACTGCTAGATTCAGCCTGCAGGTTCTTGACGACTTGTTTGCAGATCTTATCAGCTTCATCAATACTGCAGCGATCGATGCTGGTGCCTGATGTGTCGTACCAGTCTGCTCCTAGAATCTCGCAGATGAAATGGCTCTCGAGGGCGTCGACATTTGTGCGGTCTGTGTCCTCATTTTGCCGGAATGTGATGTTGACGAAGTTCTGACCGTTCTGTAGAGAGCGGTTGTGGTCGACGGAGTTGCTGAAATACTCCATGAGAGGTGTATCTTGACGATCCATAGCTGCCTGGTCTTGACCATTCACTAAGAGTACTGGTGTTGGTATTGGTGGCGGAGTGGCAAGACGGACCGTTCCACCTTGCCGTTGAGGTACTTGTAACTGTAGGCCACTCCGCCGGCTGCTTTGAGGAGGTTGGCTTTGGTTATTTACATGCATTGCTGCTGCCGGTGGGAAGAACCGGGGAGTTTCAGTGTCTGCAACGATAGGCGTAGCTATTGAAGTTTTATCCCTTAGATTACTGGTCGGCACATTTCTGGCTCCTGGATTCGCAGGAAATGTTGAGAAAGGCCCATCTTGGACTGAGCGATTACTTGGAGGTCGACCTCTCAGCTTCCCCGAAGATGTGCTTCCGTTGCTTGGCCATGCCGATGATACAGCTGGTCCATGCCGCCTCCTCGCTTTACTCTTGGGAGTAATGGCTGATCGAGGTTCGTTGGGATCAGTCCACAGTTGCCTGTTTGTAGGCGTAATGGCTGATTGCGGATAAGCTGTCATTGGAGTCGCACTCTCCGGAGGAGGCCACCTGAACGTGCCTGGCATAGAAGGATTAGCTGACCATGGGGTCATTCTGTCGTTGAAGGATTGCTGAAAATCAGGATGTGCTGTTGCTGGCGTATCTGCTGTAAGTGCTGACCTAGCCATCATGAAGTCTTCTGATAAAGATGGCGAGTCTAGACGTGGGCGCTGAGACGGCGACTGTCCATTGTCGCCTTCATCGTCTTTATCCTCAGCTTTTCTACGTCCTCTTTTTGGTCTCGTTTCTGGTAGTAGGGCACGGAGGGCTAAGTCTTCTTCGGCAGCTACTCCATCTCTTCCAGACTCAAATGAAGGGTCATTTGGTGCGGGGACCCGAGTAAAGTATACATGGCTCTTGTTCAGGAGATACTCAAAGAATGCATCGACGTGCATGGCATGCATCCAGCGCTGGGGTTCATTAGAAGCAAAGCACCATCCCATGCTAGGGAGTCGACCACAGAGAACTCACCTTCAGTCTGACAGCATACTGTTGTACTTTCTGAGCGCTCTGCCCTCTCTCTAACGCCGGCGGTTCAACACCCAATTCTAAAGCGAGCTGAGCCCAAGTCTTGATCTCTTTTAGTTCCAACTTTCGGATCAACTCGAACAATGTGAATGTGTTGAAGGTCTTCCCGTCGCTTTTAGGTGGTGCTCGGAAGATCTTTCTCAGCTCAGCCGTATCCATGTCGAGGGGAATGCCGGGGTTGCAGAACATGATAAATTCCACATAGGTATCGTCGAGATTCTCGTCTGAGACATCTGAGCAAGGTAAACATCGAACGGCCTGAGACGGATCCGGAGTAGGCGGAAGTGGTGCTATCCTAGTCGGAAGCTGAAGATTTTGGCCACCGTTCGAAATGTGTTCTTGCGACTGGCGACGAGGATCAACGGGCGTACTAGAGGAGTACTGCTGTTCAAGACCAAGGTTTTCATTCTCTGGGATCATGCCCATTCCTGTGCGGAAGCTTCCCTTCGTGACGCTCGTAGACATGATGATTCCGTCTCGATAGATATCATTCCATAAACTTAGAATGGATAAGACGTACGCTATGGAGTCTAAACAATACCTGCTGGCTCTTCTTTTGACGAGAATGCGTTACGAAGTAGATTCTTGTCTGTACCACCTATATTCGTGTCTTCCGGGATTAAATCAGAGTGATATGATATTCATCACAGCGACGCAAACCGAAAATACAACCTGAGAGTGATCAAATACTTTCGCTTCCTACGCGAGATCAACAACCAACTGAAAAGAGTTAATTTTTGTTAATTAGTGAAGATTATGAAGAGAGGTAAATTAAGAGGAGATCCACAGCTGTTTCTAAAATAGCCGAAATCCGCTCATCAACCCACGTTGCTCTATACATGTGACTTGGGACAGCTTCCCCACACTTCCCAATCTGCCCCTGTAAGTCTCCCGCGACCTCGGCATATTGGCTGTCGGTAGCTCGGAGATGGGGTTGCATATGCCAAAACATTAGACCAAACTCCCCTTTCTGTCCCTCAAGATTCCTGTCCTTCCCGTCCAAATAATCGTACTTCAATATTCAACTATACATCTCGATAAACTGTCAAAATGTCCTCATCCACCGCAGCTCAGCAATCCGATAATGTCGCCCATGCCTTGAGCGGGGCAGGAGGTGGCATCCTCTCAATGGCCCTCACGTATATTACCTTTGCTATTTTCTCTAGAACACTGTCTAATGCTCGCAGATATCCTCTCGTTACCCTCTCCACTCGCGCACAAGTCGAATCCAAGCGCGCCGACTCCGACTTTCTTAATGCCGTGAAGCGCATCGTACAGAGGGAGGGCATCACTGGACTGTATGCCGGACTAGACTCGGCCCTCTTTGGAATCAGCGTTACGAACTTTGTCTACTACTACTGGTACGAATGGACTCGTTCGGGATTCGAGAATGCTGCTCTCAAGGCCGGCCGAGCTTCCAAAAGGCTCACAACCGTCGAGTCTATGATTGCTGGAGCGATTGCTGGCTCCGCAACTGTCCTGCTCACGAATCCCATTTGGGTTGTCAACACTCGCATGACGACTCGCAAGCAGAATAAGGAAACAGATGAGGGATTACTCCCTGGGTCCAAGGCGCCGAGACAGCCGACAACTATTGGCACGCTGTTGGCATTAATCAAGGCGGAGGGACCTTTGGCTCTCTTCTCGGGTGTTGCGCCTGCTTTGGTGCTGGTCATCAACCCTATTCTCCAATACACGATATTTGAGCAGCTGAGGAACACTATCGAGAAGAAGAGGAGGATCACACCAACAATTGCCTTTCTATTGGGTGCCCTGGGCAAGTTGTTCGCCACGAGTATCACATATCCATACATTACGGTCAAGAGCCGCATGCACGTTGCAGGCCGTGATGGCGGGAAGGAGAGCATGATTCAAGTTCTACGCAGAATCATCAACGATGAGGGTTACTCCGGACTATATAAGGGTATGTTCAGTGGACGAGTAAGACCATATCACTTGCTAATCTTTATCAGGTATCGGACCTAAAGTCTCCCAGAGTGTTCTCACAGCGGCTTTCTTGTTCGCTTTCAAGGATGTTCTATATGAGCAAACCGTGAAGCTACGCAGAAAGCTACCAGTAAAGGTTTGAACTGCCAGCAAAGGCCTGGTATGGGGATTTGTCTTTTATTGATATGGAGTGTATGATACAAGGTTTGGCACGGAAGGAAACATTGGTCTGGCACTTATGGCGTAAGGGGCTTGTGGATGATACGAAAACGAAGTAAAAAGACCAAGCTTGATGAACCAAGCTAACTTAGACTGTCTTGTTTAAAAGGGTTTGTGGAAATGGACATGTAAACACTTTCACTACAACATCTAGAGGTTTCTATCATCTTCTTGCTGTTGAGCTTCCATCTAGTTCAGTGATGACTCCTTCATTAGGTTGGGACCATGTCTACTTTCAAGCCAATGATTCATAGCAGTCAGATCCGAATCCCCACCTAAATTACTCGCTACTTTTGTTCAGTAGCAGAGAAGCGGACCGAACACCCAACCCAATGTAGAAGATAAGTTATGTCACCACTTGCAGCGTAAACACCTAAAATCGATTTTCGCATACTTCGGCCCAGCCCAGCTCCAGTAGCCAGATCCCTGCTCTGATCCTCGGTTAAGAGACCAATCAGGGATGATTCGTGGGCTGGATCTTTCTTCTTAGCTCAACCTAAACGATAATAAACACCATAACCGAGAACCTAAAGTTAAGTACTAAGATGTATACAGATACATGTCCTCGGGCGAACGACCTTTGCAAACAGAGCAAACACACTACACGATCAGACCAAACTGATGCATGTGAGTCACAAATTAGCGTCGCTCGAGGGGTATAAATCTGCCTCCTCCCTCCCGACTTTCCTTCTCTTCTTCTTTTCTTCTTCACGCTCGGAGAAACATCTGTACACAATCATGGCTTCAGGGTTAATGAACTGTACGGCTCTGAGGTCGAAACTTCGCGCTAGCAAAGTGGCGCTGAAACTTATTGACGAGCAACTCGTTATAGTGAGGCGTGGGGACATACCTAGAGATTTCATTCTCTGCTGGTTTGGCTCAAGGGAGCAACTCATTGCCCATCTTCTTCGGGAGAAGGGAATTGAGGAGCTTAACATTCGTCGGGCTTGCGACGATTTAAATCCTCCAGAATGGCTGGTCCGTCTGAGGCGCCAGAAGGGTCTGTTCCGGTAAATCGGCTTTAACAGAGTTGACATCCGGGCATTCGCGAACACCTTCAGCTACATACTTTTTGGGAACTTTAATCCTATTTTGCATCACGAGTATTACACTGCTTCTCGTCGATGTCATTTTGCATTTGCAAAATCTTGCATTCCTTCTTGTGAACGCTTGAAACTTTCGTTTCAATCCATTTTTTTCATTGCAAATTCTGGCTTGCCAGAATTGTGAAGAAGAAGATTGATTAGATTGTGCACGCTGCGAAATGTATCGTATCATTATTGAGATTCTATTCATATTTCGCAATAATGAAGGTCCCATCGCTATTGAATTGGCCATTATATCACTGTCGCTCAGTACCCTCTTACTCATTATTCTAGTCTCGTCATATTACTGCCGCCTGTGGTCACTGTCGCTCGTCATCTTTGTCGCTCAATATCACCGTCGCTCACCGTCATTGTCGATCGATATCATTGTCGCTCAATATCACCGTCGCTCACCGTCATTGTCGATCGATATCATCGTCGCTTAATATCATCGTCGCTCAACATCATCGCCGCTTAATATCATCGCCGCTCAACATCACCGCCACTCAATATCACCGTCGCTCACTATCATTGTCGATCGATATCACCGCCGCTCAACGTCACCGCCGCTCAACGTCACCGCCGCTCAACGTCACCGCCGCTCAATCTCACCGTCGCTCAACATCACCGTCGCTTAATATCACCGTCGCTTAATATCACTGTTGCTTATCATATTTATCATATAGTATTGCTGCCGCTTAATACCTTCGTCAATTGGTATTAATATTACTTAGATAACTTAGGTATTATTATCTCACCTGGATGTTAGTACTATCTGTTAATATTGCTATCGTCGCCTAATATCACTTTCGCTTAATTGAGAATCATTATTACCTACCTACCTGGGTAAGTACAATTGCCCATCCTCACAGTCGCTTAATATCGTCGGCTCTCTTCTTAATGCAGCATCTTCCATCTCCCCTGCTTCTTTGGTTCATTTATTATTGTCTCTTCTCTTCGCTATACGATATTATCTTCCCTTATCATCGTCCCTTTCAGTTCACTGTACAGCGTCTCATCTGCTCGATCATTACACAAGATTCTCTTCTCTCACGACACTAGCGCCGTTCTTTATCGTCGCATCACTCCCACATGTAACATCACGTCTACTCTGGATTTTTCTTAAGCTCCAGAACTTTACCTCAACACGGCGATGAAAAGGTCCATCCTTGCTTTTTATTCAGCCACTTTATCACGAACGATGTTCTTACGCTTACTTTGCCATTTTAAAAGTAATCCCTTGGACACAGGGATTCTTCTATGGATGGCACTATCAATTGCATCGCACTGCAGCTGCTCTTTCCCTACATGTCTGTATCGCTCCTTAAGTACCTGCTTTGTTCTATCAAAACACAAATGGATCTACATCAATGATAAAGATAGAATGATCAAGAGTCATAAGTGCGACAGAATCTCACTTTATTCTTCACTGATACTGCTTATTAAATGATACATCGATGATTAAGAAAATTGCTTACTGCCCTGCTTTTCCCGTGCCTGTAAAGTGACATTATTGTAATCGCTGGATAGGGTTGCGATACCCTAAGTCTAGACTTATCACTAAAGTGTCTTGCTTCCGAGGAAACCGGTGTGGATATTCTCATTCGACACACGTCACTCCATGTACTTTAACTTACATTGGATCAGGAACTCTGAACTTTGTTTCATATTCGAGACGTAATCTGGCGTATAACATAGGCCTGACTGGTCCTCATATTGTCGAAGGTTGAGGCAGGCTTGAAATTACTGTCGGGATCAAATGGCTATTGTCACTCCTCATCACCTCATTCTCATCGTCGCTCATCGCTTCACTACATTTCCTCTTTACTTCCAATACAATCAAAAAACATCCTTATAATATCTGATGCAACGACTATCTAGTACAAACATCGTCGAATAGTCATTCTGTGCTTAGATGTGGTGCTTTGTACCCTACGAAGTGCTTAAGTCACGTGAAAGTATATGTAAGTTAATTGCAGGGGAAGAAGCGAAGGTATTCCCATCTCTTCTGACAAGGAGAACTAGAGATGGGGGATGAAAACGACAATTTTTGGTCTACGACTACCTGGATCTAGAAACAGTATCCTCGATTGCAAAGTCTAAGAAACGATTTTGGGACAATAAATGGAGCAGAATCCTCAACCTAAGGCTCGACCCTCTGGAAGGTAAGGCACGTGGCAAACAATTAGAGGAAGCAAAAAATTGCTGATTCAATACAATCACAATCGTACAAAATTTCAGAAGATCTCTAATCAGTTTTTAACCTTTCACTTGTCAAGATCAACAATGCACGTGACTTGTATTCGGAAGAGAAGAAGTCCGTTCATGGAGCGCTCTCCTTTCCCTTGCTTCGAGGCAGAAGAAAAAATAATTGCTGAAATGCAGGCGGATCTTTTAGTTAGAATATGATGAAAATGCATGAAGTTGTCCGAATCTGATATTGCAATCCTCGCCCTTGTCAGTCGCTAAAACTTTAATCCGCAACCGCCTCCCGGTTTGGTTTGCTTGAGCAGGCAAGGCTCTCGTGGGGTTTGCTGACTTTCTTGAAGCTCTCGTTGAAGTCTCGCAGGAATTCAATTACCACGCAACTAACGGGTTTTGCTCTAGCTGAACAATTTAAGTCGACATTTTGAAAATTTCAAGTAACTCTCCTCTTCAAATTACCGCCATACCTTTGCAAGATTGCACATACATCAACGGAAATACAACAATTTCACCCCACCAGCTGCCCCTCATCTAGCAACTTGCGCCTCGCATCTCGAGCTCCTGCTCGCTCAAGATGCCGTTCGCACAACTTGTACTCGGTAGCCCAGGATCTGGAAAGAGTACGTACTGCAATGGAAGTTTGTCACCCCCTCCCAGACCTCCGCTCCAGCTTCTAACCAGCTCTCAGTGCACCAATTCATGTCCGCCATCGGGCGCAAATGCTCTGTAGTGAACCTCGACCCAGCGAACGATCATACCGGCTACCCATGCGCAATCGATGTCCGCGACTTAGTCAAGCTGGAAGATATCATGGAGGATGACGAGTTAGGCCCGAATGGTGGTGTACTGTATGCGCTCGAGGAGCTGGAGCATAATATGGATTGGCTGGAGAAAGGGTTGAGTGAGCTGGGAGAGGACTATGTGCTGTTTGATTGTCCTGGGCAGGTGGAGCTTTATACTCATCATTCCTCGTTACGGAACATTTTCTTCAGATTGCAGAAATTGGGATATAGGGCATGCTCTTTCCAATTTCTTCTCGACTGGTTGCATACTGACTGATTCACAGCTTGTAGTACTACATCTCTCCGACTCCTACTGCCTCACGATGCCTTCACTTTACATCTCCAACCTCATCCTATCCCTCCGAGCTATGTTACAGATGGATCTCCCACATCTGAACGTCCTCACGAAAATCGATAAGATCTCCAGCTATGGCCCTCTACCTTACAACCTCGATTTCTATACCGAAGTGCAAGATCTCTCCTACCTCCTCCCACATTTACAAGAAGAATCGTCGGTTATGGCCGGATCGAAATTCGAAGGACTGAACACAGCTATCGTAGAACTTGTAGAAAGTTTCGGGTTGGTAGGGTTTGAGACTCTGGCCGTGGAGGATAAGAAAAGTATGATGCATCTGCTGCAAGTCATCGACCGAGCGGGAGGATATGCGTTTGGTAGTGCCGAGGGTGCGAATGATACGATCTGGCAGGTGGCCATGCGAGAAGGCGTAACCACGATGGACGTGAAGGATGTCCAGGAGCGGTGGATCGATGCCAAAGATGAGTATGACGAGGCAGAGCGGATACAGTGGCAGAAACAAGCTGAAGCCGAGGCGGCAAAGCAAGCTGAAGACGCTGAGAACCGCGCAGATGAAGATGACGACGATGACATGGAGGGCATGTCGTTACCGCCAGGCGGAAGCAGCGTTAAAGTTGTTCGTAAAAACCCAAATCAATGATACCCCGTTTGACATTTCATCCATCGTCTGTATCGTTACCTCCTTCACTGTCAGATCTGTCCACCATCGTGAGATCTCTTGTCGAATCCTCTTCGTCAATCTGTGCACCCAGTATGCCCCGTAAAGCTACCTCGCCCTTGTCCTCTGCTTCCCGCTGCGCTTTCAAGATCAGATCTCTTGCTCGGCGAATAGCTTCCTCCTCGGCCTTGCGTATTGTCCCACTGACCCTAACGACTCTGAAAACGCACTTCTTCCCATCTTGGACGGGGACAGAGCTCATGAGCGATAAGGCAGCCCAGACGATTCTGTAATGTGCGCGCGAAACTCGAAGAATGAATGTCGATGTTGCGGGAGAGAGGTATTTGACTAAGTGCAATAAAATGTCAGTACTTTTGGGCATACCATGACTGATCGAGCATTTTTGGTGCGATATCATACCAGCAAGTGACTCCGAGACAGCGCCCATCCCAAAATCTCCAAAAGTGCTCGATATCTCAGCCCGCAATCCCCTCAACAAATTTTGGTTCGTAAGACTGCTGGAGGTGGGTTGGTTGAATACCACGACATCTGGAATTTTGGATTTGGACTGCAACTGGCTCTTTTCGAGCTCGGGATAGAGTATATTCACTAGTAAGTAGCGATGTTTGAGGCGCACCATTGTGGTCGTTGTGCTACAATTGCGATTGATATACTGCGCTGAAGCTGGACTTGGGAGACGCGGTGGTCGGAAAATCTGCGAAGTTTACGCGTCCAAACTACTGTAGTGGCATGTGATCGTCAAACTCAATTGCTTGTGATTTTAATTAAAAGAAATTCCTCAAGACAATTTTGCTGCGCATTTGTCATGGCGGCTTCGAGTTGTTGGTGTGTAAGGCTCATGATCCATATCCTTTTTTTGAATCGTGAATCCTACTTCTGTCCGTTTACCCTTCTTATCTGTGCTGTTTGCTTGCTTTGAATTTTTGATCCTTCACCTCCTCTAATGCCTCCTTTACTTCTTTCTATTCATTGTGCCTGTTTGCGATTCCAAGACTTCCGTATACGTTGCAGACTGTACATATATTTCATCCTCTTTCCTTTCTGGAATTGAAGGTATTTTGCATAAAGGCAAGTTTATCAAAGGCCAGTCAAGTCCATCTCAGACCAAGCAAATACTTCCTCAAAGTTGTCACTTACGGAAGTCATCAAATATGTATAAGCCTTTGAAGCACTGCTTCTATAACGTTTTTTGTTACCTTCGTCACATACCATTACAGATCTAATCGTTTGATGGCTTTGTTATCATGGGAAGATCTCGTTTCACCGGTCAAGAATGAGATCCGCCTCGTCTGATTAGCATCATTTGGGTGCGGTACCTAAGATCGCATCGTTCCCTAATATTAAATGTCTCTTTCCTGTTTCCAAATCTCCTCTTGTGGAGTTATCAAGATGTGCCATTATATCGTCAGCCCTCATTTTACACAGTAAATCATCGAACCTTCCGAGTTAGAAGTAAATAGTGCTCCTGCCTCATAGCAATCAAATTGGAAAGCTTCGATTTTGAGCAGGTATGGCGACAGGGCATTTGATTGGCTGTAATCACAGCGTATGCGGGGCGGAAGGCAGGAAGAATACAAAGATTGAACCTCTCTCTTGAAAGGCATCTTGTTTCATTACAGTACCATTCTCACAGGAAAACGACTCACACAAACGTGCGACCTGCCCTCGAATTCGAGATGCGGTTCAGCGCCGCCCTCGTCCCTGCAGCAGCTGCAACAAACGCTCTAGCTAGCCTCAAGCTCAGCGACCAAGCTCCTCTCATCCCAAGCACCAGCACTTCAAAAGCAGAAGAGGTCCGAATAGCGTAAGCCCAGCCATTTCCAAATCTGGCTATCATACATTATTTTAGATCTCAGTGCTCAAAAATTCACCAGCTTGACAGCATCCTCAATCATCACCGAGGTCCTCAACGATTTTACGCCAAAATGCTTCATCGCCGCCAACTACACCAAAGATGGCGGCCATACCCACGATAATGTCGTGGATCTGGGCAATGACTTCAAGCCAGAAGAAACGAAGGCACGACCACATATTTCCATTACGTGTCCTGAAGGCGTAGTGACGTCTGGTCTCGTGGTGGCTCTTACGGATCCGGATGCAAAGAGTAGAGAGGATCCGAAGTGGTCTGAGATGTGTCATGTAAGTGCCGATGCTCCTGATGTGTAACGTGATGAGAAGCTAATACCTCCAAGTGGATACATGTTGTTTGGGATGGATTCCAACCTGCAGCGGGAGCAGCAGTTGACATCACCGTTCCCTTCACGCAGTTCTGGGAGGCTGATCTCGTTGAGTGTACGTCCATCTTGACCCCATTTGAGGTTTCTTTGATTGCCTAGGGTCCTGTTATGTTACAAAATCTTTCTCTGACATGTAAGTAGATAAATCTCCTGGCCCACCACCAAAAACAGGCTACCATCGCTACGTCTTTGTTGTGCTAGTGGGCGATACGACGAATGTCACAGCTCCAAATGAGAGGCAGCATTGGGGGACGGGTAAAGTGAGACATGGTGTCAGAGACTGGGCTGAGAAGGAGAACTTGCAGGTCGTAGGTGCGAATTGGTTCATAGAAGAGGATGACAAGCAGTGATATAATGAGCAAGTGATCTGCCGAGCCTAGGCCCACGAGATGCTTAGCCACAACATAATTTATTCTTACTTCGTTCTGCTGATGCTCTTCCTGATTTCAGTGTCCCTGTTTTCGAAACTTTTGCTTGACACGAGATATAATGCGAGATGCCAGATATCGACTCTCAGAACGGCGTGAGCGATCGAAGAATCAGAAAAGGCTTTTCACGTGTGCCGAAATTTTGAAAGTGTTCCCCCTGCTTGACTCCCGAGAGTAGGAGTCTAGCAACTATGTCAAAGTCGATCTGACCCACTCTGTGATTTTGTGCTCAAGTTGCTCAACTCTAATTTGCCAAGTTGATCTCGCTGAAATCACAGGAATACTACCACTAGGAAACATCACAATGCAATGGTACAGAATGATCATAACAGCTTGATACTATTGAAATCGGCATAGTATGCTCAAAGTAACAAAACATGGTTGAGAACATAGCATCGATGTATCATGGTAGCTAACCCGAAAGGGACCCGGCTAGTAGATTATGCTGAACCAATTTCTCAGTGAAAACAATTCTGGGCCAATACGCATCATCCTCACAGATACATGACCCTCTTGTAAAATCGTTGACAGTGTAATGCGTAATGCCTCTGATGTAGCTCTGCATAGACAGCAGGACTCGTAAAAGTACTAGTGCTAGCATGAACCTGTTCCAATCATCACTTTCGTGTTTTCAGTAAGAAGTCCGATATTCGAGAAGTCACCCTATGACACGGGATGTCTTAAAAAAAGACACCTTGGACAGTTTCTAACAGTTCAATCTTGCAGACATTATGTACCGAATTGGAATAGGGAGTGTGCGTTGGAGGTTAAGATCTTGATGGGACTGCTAGCCCTCTGCAGCATTTTCTCATTTTCCCCAAGGAATCGAGATGCTGAGTTGATAAGAGGAGGAGGAGTCGGTGGGTTGACAGTCCTGGGGTGAGACTAGCTATCGGTTCATCTCGGGATAGGAATGTGATGCATGCCTACGGTCAGCGTGATTATGACATTGACACCCGGGCCGGGAAGAGCCATAGCGGACACGACTTTCGGAAGAGATAAGACGGTAGTTAAGGAGGTAGTTAAATGCATATCGAGCTTTAGGTCTGGTATCGAAAATTGACGTTCTAGGATTGGGAAAGTGTCAGAAAATATGCTCTAATACTGCAGAAATAGACTATTCGATCCTCTTGTGAGCCGATCATGAGAAAGCTTGAATGTCATTGACGAGTGTAATGGGCCAATTTTGAGGGAAATTCCGGTAGAAATTATGTCTTTGTTGGTCTCGCAATATGTGCATAGTACAGTGGTACTCGTATCGATCATGATCAATATACCCCGGCTTTGTCTATCTTGCTAAACGATTACATAGTATTGCATCAAACGTTATGGAAGCAACTTGCTGGTATAGCGACCGTGAAGAGCTGTACATTTGTTTCTGGAACCAGTCAGTATCAAGCCTCTTCTGTCTTTGAACAGTATGATGCTATTCTTTCGTATATATGCTGGACCTTGAATCTTGAGAAAGGTCACAGTTGCACTTCTACAGGAAAGACTGCCTCGAATGAATGCCTTTGTACCTTGGAACGTATTCTGTGCTGCTCCAAAACGATGATTAATACTAGCATCCACACAAGGAGCAGCACATTTATCGTCGACATCTACATCAAACACGACGTTCCTTCCGCAATCTAGCTTTGAAATATGCGCGGACAATGGAAGCTACCTAGATCGTTTCACTTTGATCGATGGTTGACGTCTCAAGAATCGTACGTGTGTTTCCAGGAGATATTTGACATCGGTTGTTTTGTTTACTTCGCTGCGCCTAGCCGCCTGTCATAGAATGAGCCGGTCAGCCGTGCTTATGAGCCACCTGGAGTACGGCTAAGTAGTAATGCGATCACGAATGATGATTTTTCTCCTGATGTCTAAGATCCCCATGCCTATCCGGTACAAAGGCGTATTATATACTATGACACCCGAACGTGCACCGCTCATGGAATTTCCTCTAGTCAGTTGCCATCGGGTGTCGCATAACGTTTGAGCTAGGTGGTTGCGAAAAATATGTATTCTTAATGTTTCGAAACTCTCGACTCATCTGGAAATGCTTGCAAATTCTGGATATCGATCTAAGCGATTAAAACGACCCATGAGATCCAACGTCAAATTCCTCGCATACCCACCAGATGAAAAGCAGATCCGTCCTACCCGTTTCTCACCATGCAATGCCAGTCTAGGAAATATCGTCACGCATGTACTTTAATATCGGGGGTTTTGGGGATTGTAGCCACCGTAGCCGCCTTGAGCTGGAGGAGGAGGAGCACTACCGCCTGAGTTGCCGTACAATCCACCGGAGTGGGAATTATCGAAGTGGTGACCTCCTGGCTGGGGCAGGTTGCCGGTGTGTTGCTGTGGTGGGGGTCCTCCATAGGAAGGTGGTCCTGGGTAGGCCCCTGGAGGAGCAGGTGGGTATTGCTGCTGCTGGGGTGGAGGGTGACCTCCACCGTAAGAGTTCTGGTGTTGAGGGGCGCCATAAGGTGGCTGTTGATGCTGTTGAGGAGGAGCGCCATACTGTTGTTGAGCTGGTGGTGGAGCTTGGCTACCGTAGGATGGTTGCTGTGAGCCGTAGGACTGGGGAGGTTGGGATCCGTGTTGAGGCTGGTTTTGGCCGTAGGTATCGTGGCTTGGTTGCTGATGCTGAGGCTGAGATTGGCTGTAGCTGGGGGTAGCGCTTGAGGCGCTGCCTGGCTGGTAAGATGTTGGTGGTGCTGAGCCTGTATAACCACCTTGAGACGAGCTAGTGTTGCTATAGCCATAGTTGTTCCCCTGCTGCTGAGAACTGGTTAGCAAATTTGCCTGATTCGTCCCTTGGAATGTATGCATACCGAAGACTGGTGTCCACCTCCACCAAACATGCCACCGATTTGTCCCATCAAACCACCTCCTTGGCCATGTTGCTGTGAGCTAGAACCAGAGTAATTCGTGTTGCTTGTGCTGTGACTGCTATCCGTTTTCTTGCCTCCACCGAGCAGACTTCCAGCAAGCGCACCTACAATTCCACCAGCACCTCCGCTGCTTTGCTTTCCACCATGACTTGAGCCACCTCCAAGGAAGGAACTAGCCATTCCAGCCAGACCACTGCTGCCTCCGCTCGATTGTTTCTTGCCGCCCATAAGCTGATTCATGGCAAAGTTTCCGATATTTCCAGTCAAGCTTCTGTCGCCTTGGTATGGTTCGGTCGTCCCATCACGGTGTCTGATAGATTGTGTACCATCCGGGTTTGTAACAATATCCAAATCCTGCGGGTGCTGGCTTTGCTGGCCTGGTTGACCATATGGGTGATCCATTCCTTGTGGTGTAGCTTGGGGTGTTGGGCCAGTTGGGGCAGCATGTGTAGGAGTATCCCATCTACGAAGAGAACATTAGTAATGTATCATAAAGACCAATATCCATAGTCGTAGATCAGGCATCTTCCGAGGTCCTGGCCGATTGCGATATAGACATGGGATTCAACATACTGAGACACGCCGGTGGAGATCTGGACGAAGTAGTACTTCTTTGAGCTAGCATCCCACTGTGGAATCCATCCCTCAGGAAGATTTGGAGGAGCATACGAAGGGCCTTCCTGGCCAGGACTTCAGATTGTCAGCTGTCTTGTCTGAAGAGGAGGGGTACAAATGTTGCGCATACGTTCCACGCCCACTCATCTTTAGAAATCTATCTCTGGTCTTCCAGAATAGAAATTTCAAAAGCTTATAGAGATTTCAAGAAGTTTCGGTAGAGATGTTGAAGAAGTTGAGGACAAAGATTCTTGTGGTGATTTGCTTTTGTAGGAGGGCGGGGAGCTCGAAGTGGTTGCGTTGCGACTTGCGGGCCAGAAATGAACACAGCACAGCCCCCGCTATGTAACGAATCTGGAGCAAATCAATTCGCCGCCGCTTCTTACGCCTCAAATGGCCAGCTGAACTTTTCATAGTAAGTTTCCGTAACTGGAAGTTTCGTTCGAGTATGATCTGTCTCGTAAGCGTTGAAAGTTGAATTCGGTGAACATAAATAAGTTGTTGCTATGGCTTGGCAGGTGTTGCTATTAATATGCTTGTTCCTTGGATCATTTGGTGCTATTTCAACAGTCACTATGGACTACTCACTTCGAAGGAAAAATCCCAGTATACAGAACCCTTACGTTTTAACGTGGCCTTACGGCAGATGACTTTTTCTAAATAAGACGTGACTTAAATGATTCACTGTATGTGAAAGACCAGTCTGAATACTATCCTTTGTAGATGATCCGTGATTGCGTCATGGTGTCTTTACTTACCTAACCCCTCCATTAGCTACCCAAAATCTTCCTTCTGATTCAGATATCCCCGAAAGAACAAATTACGATCTCGGAGATCTTTTGAATGATCTCACCTGCAAATATGGGCAACGATCATCCAGATTCAAAACTCTTTCCGCATACCACCGGAGCTGCGGCGCAGATGGTGAAGGAGCATGAGAAAGACGAGTCTCTGAAATTATACTCAGGATGGGTACGAAAGCTTCACTCCGCCAGTCCCATCTATTTTTAGTGACTGATACAAGTAGTTCTGTCCTTTCGTGCAAAGAGCTCTACTTGTACTTTTGGAGAAAAATATTCCATTTCAATATATTGAAGTTTGTTTATCATGTGCCAAAAAAAAACACGTTTCTGATATTGCTAGGTGAATCCATACCACAAACCAGAAAGTCTCCTCAGGCTTAATCCTCGAGGCCTCGTTCCGACCCTTGAATACGACCAGAAACCATTGTATGAAAGTACAGTCATTTGCGAGTTTCTTGAAGAGGCCTATCCATCGTCGACGCCACATCTCATGCCCTCGGATCCTTATATCAGGGCACGAACCCGCATCTGGACAGACTTTGTGACCTCACGCATCATCCCAGCTTTCCACCGATTCTTGCAGTACCAGCCCTCATCCAGTGCAAGCATTGACGATGTACGTAACGAATTTCTCGACAAGTTGAAGGAATTCACTGAAGCGATGGAACCGGACGGACCATATTTCCTTGGTAAGGAGGTGAGTATGATTGACTTGATACTGGCTCCTTGGGCGGTAAGGCTGTGGGTGTTTGATCATTTTAAAGGAGGTCTAAACATCCCGGAAGGAAAGATTTGGGATCGATGGAGGAAGTGGTTGAGTGCTGTCGAGAAGAGGGAGAGTATTGTTAAAACGACGAGTGAGAAAGATCACTATCTGCCTATCTACCAGCGATACGCGGACGATACTGCACAGAGCGAGCTTGCTAAAGCGACGAGGGCAGGAAAGGGTGTACCGTGAGCAGGCATTTAAAGTGGTACGAGAAGCGGAACTCGTGTCTGAAATCCGAAGTAAATCTACAATCATATGTTCTTCTTCTCTGAATGTTCAATCACTGATAGTTCGTACACCCATGCGCTGATTTGCTTCGCCAAGTACCAGCTTCCAATTGCAACGAGAATGATGTATGCTGCAGTTGGAAGTAGTGACTGCGGGAAGACGTTGAATATGAAGGGATCGAGAATGACGTCGATATAGACCGGAGGAACTTGCTCCATCAAGGTCTTGTTCACAGTGTAGTAATCCGCTGCAGCGTAGACTCGCAGTAAAAGGATTGACGACAATTCATCAAGGCGGCTCGATTCTTTCTCTAGTTGCGACTCTACGGGCAACAAGTCGCCCGTGACTTCTGTTCGTCGACTTTCCGAGTACTGTGCTAGCGAAGTAATCAAATCTGGAGATTTAAAGACTGTAGACAGTTCAAAGGTATCAAGCCGAAATGATGTTGGTTGCTACATGAATTGAGTATTTGTTATGCAAAGAGTGCTAGGAGCTTACGGTAGCGGCCCAGCATATCCTGACTTCATATCTCTGCCCTTCTTGTAGTCCATCCAACAGGTACCAAGATATCTGCCCATATTGCGAGATATTGGTCGGGAATTCTGCTTGAATGTACGTTCTCAATGACCAATGATTTGGGGACAGCGTTTCAAGCTGCAGGTCTTCCAGAGTCGGATGA
Organism: Neospermospora avenae; assembly: GCA_014282315.1. Taxonomy (NCBI): domain Eukaryota; kingdom Fungi; phylum Ascomycota; class Leotiomycetes; order Helotiales; family Ploettnerulaceae; genus Neospermospora; species Neospermospora avenae. The sequence goes on along the minus strand of JACBAH010007135.1, from coordinate 497 downwards.
GCCACTGGGACCTGTATATTGCTAGGTCCTAAGAATATGGCCTTCTCTGTGTTTGCAAAGACATAAAAAGCCTGTAGTAACAACAACGAACCGAGAAGGAACATGCTGTATATGGTTATGATGATAATACACGTCAATCGTGACTTGGGCCAGCAGTTCGATATGCAGACAAGATGGCCCAACAATCGTAGAATTTCAAACCCGAATTGTTCTGTAATGATCGCACCGTGACAATGGAATATCGTTTGCCGTTATTAATTGCAGGAGGATCAAACACTTCTCTCATTCATCTCATGTTACCTATCATTGCAGGACATCTGATGTCGACTTGAGATGGCATCCATGGGCGGCCGCTCCTGCTTTCCAAAATCAAGAGCAGCTACTAGCCGGCCCACCTCCAGTTTCGCTCGGGGCTCGCTTACTGTCGGGGAAAGCGAATGTCACAGGCAAGCAAAACTGTCACAGCTCGGCCAAACTTCGGTCATTGGGTTTTGGTA
>JACBAH010007134.1:0-21388 GCA_014282315.1 Neospermospora avenae | reverse complement strand
CTAGGTAGAATATTTCAGGTAAGATCAGGTAGGTAAAAAAAAAAATTAGATCACGGGAAATATAAATCGCATTATATTTTAGACCTAAGAGTTAACTTAGTTTTTTAAATGAAAAACCGAGAACTACCCGTACCAGAACAGTTCTTCGTTTTCGAAGAACTAGAACTAGTACTTATAGTTAGTTCTGCCGGTTCGCCAAGAACTGGACTATCCATTGAGAACGCTGCTTAGCAGACGTTGAGGCACAACTATGAGCTCAGATTTCAATGTCGATTCTAGATTCGTTATTTAGCAATTTGGTACAACTGATACTTAATTAGCATTCTTGCAAAGTAGCTCCTTGAATGACAATCTAGTGTATCCTCCATGCGACCCATACTCGGAATGCTGAAGATTAATTAGGTCATGACCTATTGACTTCATTGGCCTATAAGGTAGTCTTGGCAGGACCGTATATTACAGAGCATACCACCGCTATAGATCACGCTTGAATCATTGTTGAGAATCACATGTGCCTTATCTATAACTCGCAGAAATCATGAGACTGAAACACTTGTGAGCAAGTCCTCAATTACTACTGTAGTTGAGGTAACCGGACTAGCCTGCTTTCCTTTGCCTTCAAGCGAGGATAGACCGTCTTTCACCAATACTAGATCAAGAACCTACAGTCACTAAAGGACCAATCCGAGTTGAGGGAGATAGCTTGATTAATTAAAATATATGGAAGATACTGAAAAGCTTTGAAGATAGTCTGTGGGAAGGCTAGCCACACTAGACCAACATTATACACCACTTTGTGTTAACTGGTTGCACCATTACCAAAATTTCTGCGTCACTCACAAATACAATACTGCACTTTACATTGTGCACCAGTAGGAGACATAATTCATTCCTCAATAGCAAAAATTGGCAATTGTGGCGGAGATAAGTAGTATCAAGACGAGTAGATTCTCCTATGGCGTAAGAGTCAGCTGTAAACTATTTTGGTAATCCTCGGCTAAAATGTAACAAATATGATATGTACCTAATATCAAGAGATGTTATAAGATTAGAGGCAATTTAAATCCTGTCCTACTCTAACATGTCCATAAAATAGAGCAGCACAATAGGCAAGGATTAGTATTGATGGCACCGAGCCCTACCTGCGGCTCAATCATCGTATTGTCAAATCAATTTAGACCGTAGTGCTTTATAAAGCCTTGACGTGACCAGGCACAAGGCCGACTAGCGGAAAAAAAAAACCAAACTAGATGGCATCGGTTGACTTTGGTCTATTTCGCACCTGAGACTATCGTCTCATTCGAGCGGTGAGTGGTTATAAAAGACGAGACTTCGAAATTAATGTTGAGCCTCATTTTCCGTGTAACTGTAGCCCAATTCGGTCTGGAGGAAATGACACATTAGACCCCAAACCCCACAAACTAATTATTCATTTCAGATCCCAACTGTACCTAATGATTATAAAAGGCCACAGCTAAGTCGACATACGCTAAATTTTTTAGTAACTTAGCGTGCGTATCTAGAGGACACGCTCTCCTATACAAACTTTTACTAGAGAGTAAGGGCTATTCATGTAGTATGATAATAATCATAACTCTCTGATTACTACTAAGGCTATAAATAGTAATCAAGGTCATTTAGAAACGTTCTGCCGATACTACCTAATCGTGATATTAGCAACTCCCTCTGTAGTAGCATACTTGAAATGAATCATATGACTACCCCTAAAACATGCTAATCAAGGTCGGTGACTATAGCACTATTATATACTCTACTACTATTATAGCTTCTATTCTTCTTTCTTACGGGCTAGCACCTCGTGTAGTAACTTATAGTAATATACCTACCGAAAAACTATAACTTAAGCATAACTAGAGCCTATAGCTATACTCTTCGGCAGAGGGAAATCCGACTATTCCGCGCTCTATTTGTATACGACCGCGCAGGTTAACACAACTTTAAAGGGAAGTAATTAGACGTCGACGCTTCAAAAGAGAAGGAAGAATACTTAGTTGAACAAGTGTAATCAAAGGGGGGGACTAGCGATGTATTATATATAGTTATGTAGCTAAGTCTTACCTAGTGGTGATAAAAATGCACCTGTCATTTTAAGCTCGCTTACCTAGTTAGCGTATCTTCATTTAGCTGGGCCTTCAAAAATTGCGTTGAAGCTGGCCGCCTCGCACTCAAATACCAGAAAGCAGTTTCGTAATTATCAATCATTATACAATCAACCACCTCACTCACATAATTCAACACAGAACAAAACGCAGTCAAAGACTATCCACAGCCAGCCAGCCACCCACACAACCTATACGAGCAGCCGCAAGTCCACAAAGCCAATAATTCACGTCAACCTTATCGCCTAGTATCATGGTCTCACGCTCACACCCCCAGAATAATCACTCGACCTCAATGAATCCTCAACATCCGGATCCATTCAAAGGGAAGTCAATAAAATCCCCGCCGGCTCCCTCTACCGGACTTATAGCCAAAAGCGCCTTCAGCAAATTCCTCACTCGTGTACGCAAGGAGGCCATTTCAACAAGCAACACCGAGATGAAAGATGCAGACATCCAAACTTATCCAGCACTTAATCCGCCATCGCCTGTCCTCGCCATACTGACACCATCCCACAAGATCGTCATGCCAGCAAGACGGGCGCAGGATTATTCTGTCACGATGGCGGATGATACAATTGACACAGACATCGAAATGGAACTGACCCCCCCAGCAACTCCCAATCTCTCCACGCATAATGTCACCGTTGGTGCCAACACTGAAATGGAACTAACCCCTCCAGCAATTCCCAGCCTCGAGTATCCGCTATATCAGACATGCATCATCGCCCTCGACACAATGTCAATGGAACTCGATTTCGAGCCCCCTGCGCTTGTTGACGAAGAAATGGAGGAGAATGATCTGGATACCGATATGAGAAATGGTGACAGTATTATTAATAGCAGCCCTAATAATCTAGCAAAGAAGGAAATAGGTGATGCTTTGAAAGACGAGGTGGGTGAGATGGAGATCGATGACCCTGTTGACGATCTGATCTCGGTTTTGGCTCGTTTTTAGATGAGGTTGATGGTTATAGAGAACATGGAAATCGATGCATTTGAGTTCTTTTTAATGGTATGATGCTTCTGTACTGGATACTATCTTATTATTCTAGATTTACTCGTTCTTGATGCTGCTTGGTGCTCGTGACTTGTCTACTGGTAGCCGACCATTAACAAGCGAGCATAAATTTTGCAACACAACAGTGCTTCCAGTCATTAACAGGACAGCTCCAGCAAACACCCCAGCTCTTGGGATAGTACTGAGCTCGCCGAACATGGGATATGGATAACTACTACTTGTCAGTGGGAGTTGCATGCTTGAGAAAATAGTTGAGACCTACAATCCATTGTGCTTGAAGCATTCTTCAACCCAAAACCAATACGCAACGGCGATCGCCGAACTCAGCGCAAATGCACGGGATGTCTTGATTGTCCATGGCGGGGAGAGCAACAGGAGGTCGATTGCCAGTAAAATCGATGGCATAGCATGAAAACCAATATCTGCTACAGGAGCGATGTGTATCTCGGGAGGAACAAGTAATGTCTTATCAACGGCGCTGATCCCCCAGTACAGAACACTGATCAGTACTTCCAAAGGAGTACTGCATAGCGAAAGGGTGTTCTTGATCTGGAAGAGAGTGGGTGATAATGTGATATCTGCAAGGAACCCGGCAATGAATGTTCCGAACGCAACGGTGAGACCGAGGATCGTGAGATATTGAAAGTGCCAGCCGTAAGAATCATTGATAAGTGTCGGGAAGTCGAGAAGGTACTTGTATGACAGACTGAACGAGACGATGCCAAAGAGATGAAAAATGGCTGAGATGCCTCGGCCCGGAGAGGATAGTCTCTGAAGTGGATGACAGGCCATGTGTTGGATGGATCTGGAAGACATTGCGTTGTAGTGTAAATGCTGTAGAAAAAGGATATCTAGTTGGACAAAGTGAACCTCTGAGAAGAGGTATCGTACTGTACAAATAAGGTGTAGCAAATCAAGGAGTTCCGCTCAGGTGACCTTGAGGTCATCGATATCATCGGCAAGGATCGACAGGGACCCGCAGGCATTACTGTACTGTAGTAGCGCGCTGGCAGCCGTGCACCAAAAATTAACCCGACAGCCTCATCCCAACGACGTCAGGTCTCTACATAGATACTTCATTCAGTTCATAGCGCATCTCTCGTCAACAATCTACAATGGCTGATCTTACAGAATCTAAATCCAATAAGAGGAGTCGATCAGACGAAGATGGTATTCCAACCCAAATTGCTCTTGACATCTACTCTTCTGACAACTGCTCAGATTCCTCCTCCGACGACGACATGGGACCGCAGCTTCCCTCTGCGGAAGCTCCCAAGAAGAAGCGCCGTAAGCTGCCTTACGAGAAACTTTACATCTCTGCCCTACCGACGTCCGCGAAATACTCAAAGTCTCTCATGCACAAGGAGCAATTGGCTTTCCTCACAATGACACCTCTAACCGATTTCCTGATCACCAGTTCTATGGACGGTGTAGTAAAGTTCTGGAAGAAGGGCGCAGACAACATCGAGTTCGTGAAGGAGTTCAAAGCGCACACTGGAGAGATTAAGAGTGTGTCAGTCAGTGCGGACGGGAGAAGCTTCGCCACAGCTGGAGCGGACAAGACGATCAAGATTTTCGATGTCATAACTTTCGACCTATTGTCAATGTTGACCCTGGAGTTCACGCCGAAATGTGTGTGCTGGATACATAAGAGGGGGGCTTCATTACCAATTTTGGCGGTTTCGGACGAAGTCAACCATACGATACGAATGTACGACGGCAGAGGAGACAACCAGGAGCCAATACACATACTGGCCGGCTTACATCGAAGTGTTATATCGCTGATGGCGTTCAACGATGCGTATGACTGCGTCATATCAGCAGATGAGAACGGCATGATAGAATACTGGCGACCAGAAACCTATGAGAAACCAGACAATGTTTTCGAGTACAAAAGTTCTACAAATCTTTTCGAGTTCAAGAAGGCTAAATCGACACCCACTTCTATGACGATATCACCAAACGGCTCGCAATTTGCAACATTCTCTTTTCCGGATCGGAAGATAAGGGTGTTCGATTTTCCTACTGGAAAGCTTTACCGGACATACGACGAATCTTTACAGATTATCGAGGAAATGCAACAAGCTGGAACAGCACTACAAAAGCTGGAGGATGTGGAATTTGGCCGACGGATGGGTGTGGAGCGAGAAATTGAGTCTCCAACATTACGAAACAAGGCGAATGTCGTATTTGACGAGACGGGACATTTCATCATCTATGGATCAATCCTTGGAACGAAAGTACTGAACACTTACACGAATCGAGTCGTAAAAGTCTATGGAAAAGAGGAAAATTACCGACCGTTGAGTGTTGCACTGTATCAAGGAGCGCCACAGAAAAAGGGCATCACGACCATCGCAATGGCCGCATCTAACAATCCACTGCTGCAAGAATCCGAGGTCCGCGACCCAATTCTAATTACCACCGGAGTCGGGAAATTCCGGTTCTACCTCTTCACAAACGACTCCAATATCTCCAAATCTGAGCGCGACGTCCAGAATGAGAAGCCAACAAATCTCAACGCCAAGAAAGCCGTCGCTGCGAAAACTGCAGAGTCCGGAACAGCAGCCATTATCCACACCAACTACGGTGATATCCACATCCGCCTCTTTCCCGGCGCGGCTCCGAAATCAGTCGAGAATTTTGTGGTACATTCCAAGAACGGGTATTACAATAATACGATCTTTCATCGTGTTATCCGTAAATTTATGATCCAATGCGGTGATCCACTCGGTGACGGTACGGGTGGTGAAAGTATTTGGGGCAAGGAGTTTGCGGATGAGTTCAGCACTTTGAGACATGACAAGCCGTATACGGTCAGTATGGCTAACGCTGGACCGGGCACTAATGGGAGTCAATTTTTCATTACTACTGAGAAGACTGTAAGTCATCTGAATTTTCATTCATTGTGAGGTAGTGAGCTAATCATGAAAAGCCATGGCTGGATAACAAACATACGATCTTTGGTAGAGCGATCCAAGGTCTGGATGTCATCCATAAGATCGAGAATGCGAGGGTGTATAAGGAGAAGCCGGAGGAGGATATCAAGATCTTGAACATTGAGATTATGTAGAGTGTCAGCCTTATGCCAAATTGATACCCCTTTCAAAGTCGCATTATTTTCCAGGCGTCGGCGAACCATACTTGCAAAGGGCGTATCAGAGTAGGTCATCGAACTCTGCCTACAACAGGGGCTTCATCTCCATCTTCAGGGGTTCGAGAGAATACTTCAATGATTTATTCACGTTTGTCACACGTAGCTCGAGCGAAAGATCTCTCGTTTCAAGAGCCCCTAAGACAGGAGTGGAGGTACTTGATGCGGTCTGCTTCTACTTCAGTGGGCGCGACAAGGCATTTAATGCTGCACTGTACCCTCCCGGTGAAGCGAAAAAGCATATTCGAAAGACAGGCAGCTTCGTCTCCGCCGAAGCAATAATCTGCTTTCGAGGTCTCGAATCAAAATTCAACCAGTCTTATAGACCTTCCGAGTGCGAGACACGTCTTTCGACCCAATAACAAGTGTGCAGTAAAGAAGTTTTTAGCTTCAAAAGACAGCTGTTGCCGTGACTCGGCCAGAGTTGCGATGTTGATTTATTTTTTGACTCTGTTAACAATCGCCCGACACTGTTGAGCATCGGGTTCAAGATGTGCCCGCATGTTCCGCGGGCTCGTGCAAGTTGAGGCGGTATGATGATGGAGAAAGATTAGTCGATTCATTCCGTAAACGAAATTCCCTGGTAAGCTGATCTTTGATTTCTTTAATACTGGGTACCAATGCTAGAAATTCGTGATACTTTACAACATTGAGGGCTCAGTTCACGGAATTCTCATTAAGTTCACAAAACGGTTCCATGGATTCGTTGATATTGATTATAGTAGAGTCGCGAATATGTTTAGACTTCGACTTTCAGAACCATGTGAAGTTCCAAAACTCAAGTTCAACCGTGTTTCGGGGGGCCATATCAATTTGACGGAATCTACTCCCGTGATGGTGTCGAAAGGAACGATTTTGGAGAACATGGTTTCTTTCGCTTAGGTACCAGGAACAAGAACATCACGAAGAACAAACTCCAAGAACCGATATCACCAACACCTTGAAGCTGTCGATCACCCCTGGGCGAGGTAGGTTATCTTTCAATGGCTAAATTTTAAATTTTTACGAAGAGTTATCCGAACTCTCTCAAAGAACATTTCCAACATTCCGAAATGTTCGAGCATATCTACGAATTTATCTCTGATCTGACAACTAGAGCAAAATTTAGAACTGCTTCGTTTCCACTCTACCTGCGAGAAAGCGCTGTTCTGCCAAATTCTGAATACAATGCAAAGGATCTGCTCAGAAGACTCACACCTCGAAGGTGAGGGAGCTCGCGCTGGGCATATCTAGTACGTCGAGGAATTATCTTATATGTTTATGCTGTACCTGCAGCTTCCAGCAACTCGTTTGACCATTGCTGTTTGAATATTGTCTTTCTCGCTGGTTAACTGCATGGAACCTTCGATCAATGCCTTTCAGGTTTCAAATGTCTCAGCCTTTCAAGAGCATATTAGGAGCTGGTGCTTAGAACACTTCAACTTTCTAGGAGCTCTTAAAGCTTCAGTAAACTTCCTTCTCCGCCAAAAGCTCAGCTCAAGCCCACCATCAACCAAGATGTCAATCGCTGTCGATACAGACTTTACCCACGTCAATATTCCGACTCTCGTCGACGACATTATGAGCGGTCGGCTTGCTATCGGGGACACTTTGCCCAAGCTCGACCCAGCGCGCGGCGAGGGATTTCGGAGTATGCTCATTGCGGAAGCAGATTTGTTGAAAGCTCAGGGAAATGAAGTAGATGGCATGAAGATCAGAATGATTGAGGGCCGCATAGCTGAGAGTCTTGATCACGACGAGCGTCAGAAAGATGGCCCTGTATCTTCTTTCCTTCCCGACGAGAAGATCCATATCTTCAAGGAAGCGGAAGGAAGCAGGGCTGCCGAGTTTCGCGGCTTGTCATCTTTCACAACCAACAAAATCATCAAAGCTGGTGATATCATTGCCATGGAAAAAGCGCTCGCTAGCCTGTCCAAGCCTGAAGTTCAAAGTTCCAAGTCCTTGCCACCCTCGCCAGGAAATTCTCGAGCCAAACCTCAGAAGACGTCGCCTCAGCCTCTCAATTTCTATATGGGCCCTCCCCCAAAGATTCTTCCCGCGCCGAATTCACCTCCTGCCAGGAAGATGTTCAACCCCCAACCAAAACTTACGATTTCCAAGGCATCCTCCACGAATGGAATTCCATCCCGAGCAGCCACTCGTAGTCTTGGAAACAGAAGCTCTGCTGAACAACAAAACGAAAATTCACGTGAATCATCCGCTCCAATCTTCATAAAGGCGATCACAGACACTTCTCGTTCCCCTGAGCAGCTCACTGTCATTGAACTTGCTGCTGCTGGATTAGCTGGTGGCACGAACTTGAGCTCGACTGTTCTGCCTGCAAATCTCGTAAGTTCTCCATAGCCCCGAGTACTGATGTACCGAGAATTGAAGCTAACGTTTTCATTATCAGGTCCCGTGGCTCGTCAAGGTTGAGGCTTCAAATGGAAGTCATTTTGTGGAAGAAAGAGGTGGACCCTCGAATAATGTGTATCAAGTACTAGGAAAATACGCTCCCGTCAATACCGCTCCAGCCTTGACTGGAGGCCTTTCTGATGCAAAAGTACAATCCTCTAACGAATCATTCGCAACTTTGGCAGAAAGTCGCGACAACCTGGCTCTTAGTAATACAGAAAATCTGCCAACCACCAAGTCCGCCACCGAAATCACGGCGAAGAAGCTCATCGAGGGGGAATTAACCGGAAATGATGTCCACTCTTCACGAAACTTGAAGCCTTATGCTATTCCGAGAATGCTTACATTCTCCAACGTCTCAGGTCTCGACGTCCGCAATCTATGGGTTGCCATCGCATCCATCTGGGCTTTGTACTCCACTTGGCGTCAATCCGAAAAGATCTTGGAGATCTTTGGTTCTGGAGTAGGAGGGGCGAAGCAAGGTGGGCTGTGGCTGTTGGATAAGCTGTTTTGCTTTGTTGGTGCACTTATTCAAGGCTATATGGAGTGGAGAGAGGAGGAATCAGGGATCATCGCTTCAGCTGTGTTTGATGGTTGACTCACAAGGTGGCTTATGTCTTTTGTGATTCGATGAATTGGTGCTTGGATACGGAATCTCTCATTTTTTTCTGGTTTGCGTTGCGTTGCTTTGCTTATTGTGGTTAATCTCAATTCAAACACATTGATAGTGTCAAGTTACGGGTTAGCTCTGTATCTTTCAACGATTTTCTTCCAGATAGGTTGAGACCAGCTTTAGATCTCATCACTTGGGTTTCCTTTTTGATTTTAGGAACTCCAAATGTTTTAGGCTGCCCTTTCAAGAAACTGGCTTCTATCAGTCTAAGTAGCCCATTATTGTGCAATTATGATGCTGTAAGCCTCCTCGCTCCGTGCCGTTCTTTGTCTTCTGGTCCCAAAATCGAGATGTTCTGATCGCCACATCCTTCAAAGATGGTGAAATCCGATGTTTGAAACAGAACAGTGCGATGAGACCCTTCTCCTGTCTTCCAAAGCCGTCACCCTAGATCTTTGTCTCTGCAGTCCGTCATGTCTCTAGGAGGCTGTCTCATGGCTCATCGAAATGGCACTCACAGCGCATCTAAAGCTGAAAGAATTGAGAAGGTATAAGTCGTGCAGCTTCATACGTATATGGCAACAGAAAGAACTCAAGCCATCTTCGAAGGTACTCAGTTATCAAAAGCACAAAATGTCCGAGCTCGAAGATCGCAAAAATGATGGCCTATGTAGCAACCCCATTGATGATAGAACACCCACAGAAATCGTAGCAGCGACCACACTACAAGTATCTGCCGACATTATTCGATCTGAAGAAGACACACTTCAAGACAGTCCGACTTCAATCTATTCAGCCTCTCCCACATCTTACTTGGCCTCAACCCACTACCTTCCTTATGAAAGTCAGTCAACATCTAGGCCATCCTCTCCCGACCACAAGAATCCATGCGCACCACCACCAACACCCACTGATCCAACCTCTCCTCAAGACATTCATCTCAACGCCACCACTCCTTCACTCACCATGCCGGAAGTGCCTCCATGTCTCCGGGTTCAAGATCCGGCATTCCTTGTCAATTTCTTCACCTCGATGTCTTCATCCGAGGAGACCATCCCACCTTGGGCCAAAGAAGAAGCCGAGAGTCGACAGCGTGAGGAGAATTATGCGTGGATGAATTCGAAAATCGAGGAGATCAAAGACGAGTTTGCAATTCAGACCAGTTATTTGCGGGACGATTTTGCAAGTCAAATTGGTTCCTTGCGAGAGCTGATACAGGATCATATCACGAGCTCGGGCAGGATTGATGCCGGGATAACAATGGGAATGTACGCGATTGGGGAGAAACAGAAGAGTGCAGCGAAGCTACTGGAACGACAGGTAGACCTCTTGGGTACCATCTGCGGCTCAGGAGATGAATTGCTTAGAGCTGCCCGTCATATCAATCTGCTTCTCGAAACTGGGAGGAAGAGAAGTCACTTGATTGCGTCTTCACGCAGTCGGAGAGTGCGATTTGTTAAGCGAAGGTCTGGGCACCCTCCTCAGCTGAACATAGTTGAGAAGAAGGGACTGCAAGACCTGCAGCGACTTCAAACGGGTTCAAAAGCTCTGGCACCGGCAGAAAGCAAAGACTTGAGTTCCAAAGATGGACCAACCTCTCAGATTGAGACTTCCTCAGACGAGAAATAAGTTGAAGATTGTGATTTGTTGGTAGCTAGGGGGTATCTCAGGGTCCCGGGTCTCAGTAACCTCATGATGCAGGATGCCGACAAAGTGGAGTAGGTGAATTTCAGGCGAATGATTGAAAGTCTTGAATATTAAAAGACTGACTGATTTCGCGACCGTTTGAGTCGTTAAATCATGATTTCATTCAGATGTTTCGCTTGGCGAGGTTGTTTGTCACTTGGGTCATTGGCGTGGATTTTCGCATTTAGATAATTGCCTTGAGTTCAAGACTAAGTAATGCTCTATTTTAAGACCAGTAAAAAGATTTCCTCGTTCGATCCTCGCTTCCCTCCACCACGCAACTATTTGACCTGACATTTGCAAGAATTTCCAAGGCGTGATCGATGTCTCGGGAAGCGTTTGTAAGATTCGTCGGCCGCAGCCCCAGTAACCCACATTTACCTCTTTGATCGTTATAATAGGCTGTCAAAGGGCACGAGACTTGTCTCTGTCGTCTGTTGAATCAGATCTAAGTCTCTTCATGATATGATGAGTAGACCTTTCTCTTCCTCGACTATTTCTTCTCCCGCTATTTCTACAACCGACTGTCCAGATTCCAGCGTCTTGCAGCTCTATCCACTTCACCGTGAAGATCTGAACCCGAACTTTCCAGACTGTGTGTTTGTTGTCGGTATCCACCGTAAGATCTAGAGCTTCGTAGCTCAGCCTCCTGAATATCTGCTTCCGATCCCAGGAATTGCTCAATCGTGAATCGCGAGCTGGGCATTACTAATTACCTTGACATAGAATATTCTGAACACATCACTACTACTACAGATCCCTCCGATTGAAGATCACGAAATCACTTCCACCAGCGTTCAGCCCTCACAAACCTTCAATATGTCTCAACCCGCAGGTTCTTGGATGCTGAGTTATGAACAATGCAAACAACTCCACGAGCAATTCCGCTCGACCCAAGAATCGGTAGAGATCGGAAACCAGCGAATCCAAGAATTCCTGAACAGAATCACGAAGATCAAGGATTACGAAACCCACTTGAGAAACTTTGGCGTTCAATTGGCTCAGCTGCGGAGCAGCGTGGAGGCCAATATTCCGGCAGCTGAACAGCGGATGGAGAGCTTGATCACCTTGAAGAATACCGCTGAAGCAAACACCAAGTTGCAAAATCGCCAGAAGAAGACTGCGGAAAAGATCTTGGCTCGGCTGGGTAGCCTGAGTGACATCGAGGAACTTTTTACCTCCACATCCAAGGTTACGAATAACATGTTGTCGAATCTCAGCGCCATCCAAGACCATGGAAATGAACTTGCAGCTCGTGTGGCTGCCTTGGAAGAAAAGACAAAGACGTCAGAGCTCACCAACGCCACGATAATCAACTCAGTCGAGCAACTCGCAGCCATCTTGCGAGGCCTCGACGATGACAATACAGATCTCGGCTTGGTCGCCTTATTCAGCGAGGAGCCCGAACTTCGACCTGATGAGCCAATTTTCACACAACTCTCAAGATTGGAGGAGAAGGCAGATGCCATCATGAAGGGTACCACTCTGATGAACGAAATGATCACTAGGGCTAGAAAACGTGAGATGGATACTATGAAGCTGTTTCTGTTGAGCAGGAAGGCAGAAGTTAAGAAGAATAGAGTTGCAGTCGTGAAGTTTTTGGACTTTGTGAAGATCTGTACTACTGCTGTGCTATGGTGTTGTCTGTATCTGATTTGTGGTTGCATTGCCTGTTCGATATTCTTGTATGCGATTTCTGAAGATTATCGCGGAATGTTCTGAGCGCGTTGGTGGAAGTAGGTGTTCATGAATCATCATGGTGGTTACGACGAAAATGGTGGAGACATTGACGAGGGCAATTACGAAGTATCGAGGACAGGGTGACCATACAAAAGCTGAAGGAAGGGTTCTAGATGGTCTCTAGCCGTGATATAGGCTATTGATGTGCGCCTCCTGATGCGGCGGGCTCATGTTTATTTCTTGGGGTGTTTAGCTTAGGTAGAATTACCTAGGTATTTACGAACGATGCTTCTTTAACTGGACAGCTTTCTATTCTCACTCTATTTCAATCACAGTAACGCGTTTTAGATGCATCACGTTCCTGAAAAATTGTAGTAGATCCCGCCCAGGACGTTGCTTTGGTATCTCGACATACCTTGAGAGTGTCGTCTTTGATGGTCTTTCTTCTCAATTGTTAGGTTTTCTATTTCCATTAAAAGAACCTCCCAAAGCTGTAAGACCTTTGCCACTTACAAGGTGCGCAACATATAGGTAGCACATCGACAACGTCGCTCGCGGACCTACTTCTATTTAAATTTCTGTCCATAGGCTATTGAAACCCATTTGCTAACAAGGAAACATTCTGCACGACTCGATTGGGATTATTATGGCAGAGTCGCTGACACTGCACGCAGAATTTCAGCCAGGAAAATTATCGAGTCACGTCAGGTGATCGAAAAAAGGTTCAAATGATTTTGGGTATAGAATCATAACCAGCAAACAACGCATTGCTTTCACAAGAGCAGGCATATCTACATCTGCAGGTCGGCCACCAGATGAAACGTCAACCAAATACAGAATTTTATCAAGCGAGGCTGGACCGTAGCATCGCCGCTCAGGTCCTGTTATTTCGAATCTAGTCCAGAGTCACGATAGGCTTCTAGGACGTTGGTTGGAGTCGAAACTTGACGTTACAATACGCTTCTGCAACTTGATTATTCTTACCCTCGAATATCATGAGCTCTATCTAAGACTTCAGCTAATTAATCAAAGGTCACGGAGACAGGATAAGACCACCACATATTTCGCTTCACCGGACTTGAACTAGCCAGCCTCAAATCGCAAGCAGAATATAATTTCAGCTCTATCATACAACGTTGTTACAAGCACCTCAGTGCTAGGGCTACAATACACGACAAGAATTTCATGTCTAGCTTTCTGTGGCATGTCGTAGATAGGGCTGAGATACAAATAGGGTACCTGAATCTCTGAAAGCATGGAGTCGTCGCCAACGTCCTACCGCCTAGCATCACAATCATTTCCAAACATTCCAACTCAAAGCAAAGGGATATCCAGAGCAATTTCTTGTTTGCAAAATCTGGATGGACTGTTACTCTACATCTAGGCTATTTGCCTACCGTAATCCCGGGTATGAGGTCGACGATGCCGGTCCAGGACTTCTTCTGCCTCCGATATGTTATTCCAGAGAAAGATCGCAAATCCAACAAAGTTTCCTTCCATCACAACCATCTTCCGCAGAAGTTTATCGCATTGCTGATCTCGTAATTAATGATCCGAAAGCGGCAGACTCAAGAACAGAATCGAAAAAGATTTGCTATCAGTTGCTCTGCTTAGGGAAATCAAGAGGCCCACATTTCGGTTGACTTTCTGCCCACTTTATGAGTCTATCCTTCTTCCATCCGCTACGCCAATTGCCCCCCTGATCGGCCTCTTTCTTATAGCCAAGCCGAACACTCATTCCAATGTTACAAGTAGTGCCGTGATGAGAGTATTGGAAACACTTCTCGTTAGCTTCACATGCTTGAGCACATGCTTCAAAAGACGTTGTCTCAGACGACACTCCGCCTGTCTTTCCAAACTCTCCTGCCTCAGCTGCTAGATTGTCCCAGTTGTCTCGCTCGGCTACGAGTGATTCGAGAACAAATTTGTCGAACAATTCTTTATGTGTCAGCGGTATCTATGTTCTTCCAGTCAGTTTGAATGCTTAATTTCGAATCGGCTGGAGCACTTGCCGATTTGTTTTCCCTTCGTTCTTCGAATAAGGCAAAGTCCGCCATGCCCTCTGAGCTCAGATGATGTAGTGAAAGTGCTGGACGACACCAGTATTCCGGAGTTCCTGGCCCAAAAGGTATGGTCCACGGCGCCTCGCCACTCATTGCGGGCCTAAGCAAGGTTTCAATCAGCATGTGTATAATTTGAATGCGTGATCTCATAACAAGACATGATTCAAAATATAGATATCAATGTTCCAAGATCAAGACATTACATGCTTTGATCTAACTCCCAAAAATCCCTGGGCGGGAAAACACTTACCAGGCATCTTGCAGCAGAGTCCCTGACTCTTTGAGAGCCATACCAAGTACATAATCTCCACAGCATTTACTTTGGATGATAGGATCCCAACGTTCGGCCATTCCAGCATCAGTGACTACAAATTTGTGCATCGTAGCTTTGGAAAGGATAATCCCAGTGCCACCATGGGCGAATTTAACTCCTTCCATAATCACTTCCGAACCCATGTAAGTATTCTTGTGGGGGCTCATCGTCGATAGCCAGGTGACGATGTTGTCCCAAACCAGATATGTATCGGCATCGATGAAAACATACCAATCATAGTTCGGCTTCAACGCCCAGGTTTTTTCGAGAATGTGGACATTCTTGTACTTGTCGAGAACCCAAGCGGCGAGCTCATCGGAGTCTTGACGGTGCTTCATATCTTTCAGGGAACTGATATCATGCGTGTCATTCCAAAGCTCGCGTTGCTTGTTGTATAAGACAAAATCACGATTGTTCTCCGTGACTTTCGGCAAAACGGTATCCAAAGAGTCGTAAAGATGGTATTCGCCGATATCCTGCTCAAGATCTGAGAAGATAACCACATTTGAAACATTTCGGAGAGACGTTCTCATCTGAATCGGGATCCTCTCGGCTGCTTCGGAGGCTCCTGTCTTGACAGAAACAACAATATTGTCGCCGGGGACGTAGTTTTCGCTCAAAGTGCGAAGCTGGCCCCGATCGCTTTTCGAGTAGAAAAAAAAGTACCCCGAAATTATCATGAATCCCACGACAGAGGCCCGTAGCCAGAGTGAGAAATGTCGTGATGCCCAACGGAGCATTTTGGACAGGGGCCCAAACGAGTGTCTGGATTATGAGATAAGGCGTCCTTGATCCTCTACATCATGTTGATTGTACTCCGAATCAATTTTGGGCTCATGGGTACGGATTGAAGGCCCGAAAATGGTTCTAGCACGGCTTGGTTGTTCTGATAAAATCTGTCATTTTGATGCAGCTGCAAAGCATCGTTATACATCAGCACGTGCCATCTCTTGGCACAAGGGTTGCTCGAAGTCTGGCCAATCAGATCTCCCTTGCGATCTGGGTTCTTGACCAGTCATCATTTACGTGAGGTGCGAAAGGGATTTAAGGACAGGTCAGGCTATTTTGTTCCCGAGGGATACGTCGCAATTCAACTAGTCTTCTTGACACAGCTACGAAATCATTCCGAGAGCTTAAAGAAGTAATCGTAGCAAGCACCGACCTTCAGTGGGAGATACTATTATTCGGAAGAAAATACTCCCACCCGAATGAATGCACGTGATCCCATGTAAGCGTCGCCACCATATAGGGGGTTGCCAACGGCACGATTATATTGTGATATCTGGGACTTTGTTTCAAAAGCGACATGTACGAATGAATATCAAAATTCACCTATCACGCGCGAATCCTGCGCGCTCACTTTGAAGTTTTCCCCTTTCATATGTTCCGAGTTGAATTTAGTTCCATTTTCGAAAAGTATTCAACATTCTTTGCCAAACATCCGCAGCTGCTGCTCCACGAGCAGCCCATATACTACTTGGCGTTCAGCGCTGTCTTCGTGAACGCCATATTCCAGCCACTTCATTCACTACTCATACAATTCACAACTCTCCGAGGATCAAACATGGGACTTACTTATTCTTCGATGAGCGATTGATAATGAATCTCTTCCTCGGAGCTTGCTGTTACGCAAAATTTCAGAGGAGTCGTTGAGCGAGGTCTAGGCTGAAGTGCTAGCTTCCGATCGAGCGGATCCAATTCTTGACTGGCCAAGCGAGATTTGTTCATGATAACAAAGTCATCAAAACTGGAGACATTTATCATTTGACATCGCGAAGGTATTACGAGACATTACAAAAGTGATTATTCAAAGTCGTCTAAGCATTTGATGACTTCAGTAAGTGAGATTGTCTAGGAAATTGTTTGCTTCGCCGGAGACGCATTTGCCCAGCCTCGAATGCGAAAGAAGAAACGTAGGTGAATAAGCAAGATGGCAATATGCGAAAACATTTCACAGTTTCGAATTCAAGTTGAATCATGCGTGAATAATTTTTTTTTGGCATCTAAACACTGTACGTTCGTGTTCAATGCTCTGCGTGTAAGTCTCGCCCTTCTTCATCCTCTGACTCTATCTTTGGAATATTACCTGTGACTCAATACTCTAAGGATTCCAAAAATTCATGTAAGGGGGCATTGACAAATAGTGTTAAAGTATTATGGCTTTTTATGTCAACATTCTCTGCCACTTTTTGTAACACTTCGCGGTCACAATATAACATCTCGGTCCAAATGAAAATAGGTTCACGAAAAGAATGCTAGCCAGCTACGTTGTTTGTTTAGCATAGACCTTTTCCCCTAATACATGATCATATGGTAGCTTTCTGTCATCAGCATCTACTAGGCGGAATGGCTAATTGGATATTGATGGCCACCGACGATCCACCAAGGACGATCAATTTGGGGGTGGCGCTAAGAATAACCCTAGTTGGGTTTCTCAAGGAACATCTCCATGTCGCAGGAGCCGTTCTGGAGTTTTTGCCATTTGTTTTGTTTGATTGATTTTGATTTGACTTTTAAATCATCCAAGGTAAGACTCCGAGCCTTGAATGACATTGATGCAGTCAGAGTAGTTTGTTTACAATATCTAACCTTTGCCATAGCCTAACTAACAGTCACTCAACATGTTCGGAATCCAAGTGAATCTATCCTGCTGCTCAAACCCATACACAAAAGTGAATAAAGGGAGGCTTCTTTGTTCACATTTAAAGGAAATTGAAGAGACGCATAAGTTGGCTCCTTCGCTCCTTCTGTCTGGACTTCTCTAACAATAACAACGACAACAGGAAACAGGAAGTAGGCTCTTTGATTGTCAATAGATCGACCACAGCTCGTCACACATACACATCTGCTCAACGCCTTCGTCTACTTCAACTTCGACCCTGGCATTCAGCTTTGAAGTATTCAGATAATTGCATTCTGCCAATGCCTCCTTACTCAAAACTGGAACCATGCGAGCTTTCTCCCGAACTGGCAAATTTACTACGGCGAACCTTCAGCGAACCATGCCCTGAGCTTTTTCATGTCTTCCAAAAGAGACCTAAGCCCTCTGAGCTCCGTGCGAAGGTAGAAGAAGCCATAGCTCGGGATAAGTCTGCGGCTTATGGACCTGCGGAAGCCATAGAAATGTCGCTTCGTAGCATCCAACGTAGCTGGGACACGTACGAGGATGGATCTGTCGTACCCCAGGATTTCTTGTGCGCTCCTTTTGGTGCACCGTACGAAATTGTCTCCGTAGAAGGCAAAGGACGCGGTGTCGTTGCAAGCCGCAACATCAAGGCCGGCGAAACTATCATACAAGAGTCGCCTGTCATCGTCTACCCTGCCACCGGTATAAGATTCTTCCTCATGATGACACTACCTCCAAAGGCGTTGGAAACTATCTTCTTCTTGCACAATCATCAAGCAGATCAAAGACAATTTTCGCCAGATTCTAGCCCTCCTATGTTCTGCGTCTTGGAGATTCTGGCTGGCATTTCGGACACCAATGCTTTTGGCGAGATCTCGTTTTTCGGTACGATCGGCATGATACTCCTCGTGGGGGCGATGTTCAATCATTCGGACACTTCCAACGTTGCCAGGACTTGGGATAATGAAACTGAGAAAATGATTTTCACAAGTAAGAGAGACATCAACAAGGGTGAGGAGCTGGAGGTCGACTATGCCGAGGGTGCGCCTGCTGAGATTAAAGAAGAGTGTTTAAAGGGTTATGGAATCTTGTGAACGCGGATGCTGCTGAGCCTGGGTGACTCCTTGAGCGAAATGCGGGAAGGTTCAAGGGAGAAGGACAGCATTCATGCATTTGTTACTTGGACACCCTCGTGCGCTTTCTATTTCGTTGCAATTGGCTTCTCGTTAACGACTCCCCGGTATCGTTTTGATTGTCTAAGCACGATATAAGCACTTGCAAATTTGGGTTTGGCCGGTGGAGAACCCCAGCACGGATACGATTGATAGGGAATACATTGCAGTTTTCATTTGTTATTCATGGTTGGCCACACTCCATGCTCAGCTACTTGGGTCAACATTGACACTAGCTGTGCACTAGGTGCACGTCAAATTCTTCCTCACTGGGGACTGTGTTCTCGCGAAAAAATTTAGATCAACTGCCTTTGTCAAGGCTCTTATCCTTCCACACATCTCGCACGTCTTCGTGTGTTTGTCTGCTACCATATTCTCGGGATTGTGTTAGCTAACTACCCAGAATTATCCCTTCATTCTTCTCTTGAGTTTACAACTAGGAGAATTCTACTTCACCCCGTGACCACAAGTTATAGGTACACAAGAAGTAAAAGCGCCTACTTTTGCGTCTAAATTATAGGTGGAATATCGGGTAAAAGGCGAATTATATTAGCTGACAAGGTGGGTGAGGTTGTGTGAGAAACAGACCATTGATGAGATAGAGGAACGTCGGTGAGAGAGGG
Source organism: Neospermospora avenae (assembly GCA_014282315.1). NCBI lineage: Eukaryota > Fungi > Ascomycota > Leotiomycetes > Helotiales > Ploettnerulaceae > Neospermospora > Neospermospora avenae. The sequence goes on along the minus strand of JACBAH010007134.1, from coordinate 1,923 downwards.
TTGTTTACAAAAGTGTACCAAATTTTTCTCGGTGACGCGAAGAGCGAACACCGGTCAGCGGAGTTTATATAGATAGTATTAGATACTTCGTGCATGCTGGATTAAGTGTAAATTCGCAGGGCTATAGGCAAGGTGTACTCTCCAAAAGGTTCCTTAACTTATAGAAATTCTAGCCAATGGCTACTTAGTGCTTCGGAAGCTGCTTTTCTAGGGACGTTGGTAACGAGATAACATGATCTTGTCATACTGTGGAAAGAGCAAGTTACTAGCTTTGGTTGGATACCTAGTAACTTGCTCTACAGTTGACGCAAATAAAGATTTGTTAGACCATTTAAGAAGTGAGATCACAAGAGCTGGAAAATGTCGTGGTCGGGGGATAGTTTTTCTTGAAGTTTATGAAGTTCCCCTCCTCGTTTTACTAGTTATAATAGCCGGCTTACCTCCAAAAAGCTTTTGTTATTAAATCTTTTAGCTAAGTGATTTATCAAGGCCACAGCTAAATAGCCATACGTGAATAGCTAAATGGCCATACGCTAAAATTCTAGTAACTTGGAGTGTGCATCTAGAGGATACGCCCTCCTATACAAATTTGTACTAGAGGGCATGGGATATTTATGCGGAAAGAAAAATTCATAATAACCTAATTACCCCTGAGGCTGAGGATTATTATTAAGTCAAAATTGAAGTTATTTAGAGACTCCTACTAAACTCCTACTACTATACTTGTACTATGACTTCTGATCCTCAAGTATACGGCCTTGCGCCTCCTATAGCAATTCACAGTGATATTACTACTGAATTTGCTGCTCTCAGGAATATACAAAGAATAGTACCTTCAAATGCTCGCCGAGGATACGGAGTTTGAAGAAGATTTTAATGAATTAGCATAATTAGATAGGCCTACGATACAGTATACATAGTTATGCATACAAATCTTAGTGGTGATAAGTGCACTCTACACTTTGGGCTCGCTTAGTTAGCGTATGGCCATTTAGCTATTCACGTATGGCTATTTAGCTGTGGCCTTTATCAACATATAAACTGAAACGGAATATCTCGCTTTCGCGTGACATTTGCTTTCCTCGATAATAAGCGAGTCCCGAGCTTTTTGGAGGTAAACCGGCTACTACTCGGTTTCTCTACGGAGTAGAAGTCTTCACCTGACGGAGTTTGTATTGCAGGGAACTTTTGTTAGGATCGGCCCTGGGCCCTGAACTTCACTGTGGAAATTCACACATCTGGAGAAACCGGCTACTCCGTATCTTCCACGTATGAAATCCAGTATTTTCACTCAAGTTCTTCATGGGACTGAACCTAGTTACGTCAATTGCTAGGTACTATACAGTAGGTTTATGTTAAGCCAGAATTACCTTGCGATCCCATTATGAATTTAGGTTCGTCTGACTTGTGTTCAGCCCAAGTGGTGAGACATATTGGCACTTCAAGTCTAACTGATACAAGAAAATGTTACGCGTCCAGGACATTGTTGCACGTCTTGGCCCGTGTAATAGTATTTCCGGCAATCTAATTAAGCTTTGATGGAGACCGAAACAAAAGCATCGCCGGCTCACAAGGATTTATGCTGCAACGTGTTATATGAAGGTAAAATAGTGAGCCTTAAAAGCATTACTATGCGAGCTTACGAGTCAATCGATCTCTCGCTAACTAGTATATATACGAGTAAATCGCCACCAAGGCTAGAGCATCAATTGCCGCTTATCCTTACAATTCTTCAATTGCCACTAAGCTACAATCACATCCCTTCGTCTCATCATTTCCAAACCATCAAATCATCTGAAACCACATCGCACCTACTCCAACATGCAATTCTCCACTCTATTCACTGCGATTACCGTCCTCGCTATGGCATCCTCAAGCGTTGCTAAACGCGCACCCGCACCCCCATCCACACCCGCACCCCCA
>JACBAH010007133.1:0-21383 GCA_014282315.1 Neospermospora avenae | reverse complement strand
AGAAGTAGAGAGAAAAGGGAAGTATATACATGAAAAGGGGCCCCAAACTCTACTCGGGTAATCTCGCTTAGCACTTAGTGTTTTCCACCAATAAGGAAGAAACCTCCAGTCGTCACAGACGAGAGAATGTGCTACCTATTCGCAGATCTCGAGGCACAAGATTACTGGTGCACAACGGCTAGGCGCGCTTGATGATCAGCTGTTGTACAGTTCTGATAACAGGTGATTTTGGAATCGAATCTCAACACTCATCAGTAGAATTTCACCCAGAGATCGTATCTTACAAATGCGGTAACCAGGTCTTCCGTTTCACCCCATTGTAAATTAAGGCCACAGCTAAATCGAAGTGCAGGAATAGCTAAATCGACGTGCGCTGAGATTCTATTAACTTGGCGAGTGCATCTAGAAACCTTGCCCTCCTATACTAATTTATACTAGCGGCCAAGAGCCATCAATGCAATGTATAATTATTCATAATTATATAATTACCCCTAAGGCTGAAAATCAAAATTGAAGCTATTTAGTCTCCAGATAATCTACCACTAGAGTACTACTATTACTATCTCTTTCTAATACTATGACTATTGGTGGTAGAGTACCCCCTTCTAGTACTCGCCGGCGGGACCCTTCATTCTTTGAGCTACCTTCAAGCTCTGGGCCTGCATCACTTGGGCAGCCTTCTACAGTACAAAATAGCCTGTCATCGACTGCAATAGCAATGCAGAGGCTTGAGGATGGACATTAGGATAGCTATGAACCCGGCACACGGAGAGAGAGGGGGTATATGCATAGCATGACATCAATCTATCATTCAGATAGTATTGTACATGCTACTACAGCTAGTGAAGCTTTGATTCAAAGGGATGTTTGATTCAAAGGGATGTTTGATTCAAAGGGATGTAATAGGGGGAATTGAGGCGTATACCTAGGATGCGCAGTTTGAAGAAGATTTGGATGAATTAGTATAATTGTAGCTATGGAATGTATTACACATAATTATATGTACAAATCTTGGTGGTGATAAGTGCACACTGCATTTTCAGCTCGGTTGTTAGCGCACGTCGATTTAGCTATTCCTGCACTTCGATTTAGCTGTGGCCTAAATTAATTCCAGAATCGCCTAGAAGCTTACCTAGAAAAAGAGGGAAGGACTCCGAACGCGAGTGAAAATAAAATAACCATTGAGCGATTAATATGAAGTAAATTCTTAAAGTATCTACGGAAAGGAGAAATGATCAAGGTGTGGAAGCATATTGAGAAAAGCAATATTCGAGTCTAGTGTAACCAACACTTCAGATAACACCGTGACTCAAGTATTTTCGACCTCTGAATACGATACCGATGGGACTTTCTAATGCAGATTGTCTTTGTTGAGACTGCTTTGATGTTTACAAACACCGTCTCGGCTCGGAATGTTTTCTCTTGGCACTTGCCTATCATCACGTCACTAAATTGAGCTTCGAGAGCTTCCAACACTTTACTTACGTCCCACCATAGAATGTCTTGTTTACTGCACAACCACAGCTTCAAGCACAAACTGTCCCAATGTCCGAGAAAACGCCCAAGATGAGCCAAAGGACCAAAGATCTTCTTCTGAAGGTCAGGAAAATGGTCCCGCCAATGCTCGAGAAGTTCCACAAAGGTACGAGAAGCTGTTTGCGTAACCCACATCCTCTCGATTGAGTCTGATAGAAATGAAGGACAAATGGGTAGAATCGCAGTTATTGGAGGTAGTGAAGATTACACGGGAGCACCATACTTCTCTGCAATGGCCAGCGCACGATTGGGTGCAGATATGGTATGTCTGAAGCTCGCCCAAGCTACCCCGCCATCGACTAACGATTCTTATAGAGCCATGTAATCTGCGAGCCACAAGCCGCACAAGTGATCAAGACATACTCTCCAAACCTGATGGTACATCCCTTGATGCGCCAGTCGACACACGCCAGTAGCTCCGACTCTGCAGATTCAGTTGCCAAAAGCATTATCGATATGTTACCCCGCCTACACGTTCTGGTTATAGGACCCGGCCTAGGCAGAGATCGATTGATGCAGGATACATGTGCGAAAGTGCTAGAGGCTGCAAGGAAAGAGAATATGCCTTTCGTTCTAGATGCAGATGGATTGAATCTCGCACAAACACGACCGGAACTCGTACAAGGATACCGGGAATGCATATTGACTCCCAATGTCGTCGAGTTCGGAAGGCTTTGTAAGAGCAAAGGAATTGATGTCTCGGGGCTGGACGCAGGAAAGGGTGCAGAGAAGTTATCGAAGGCTTTTGGTGGTGTGACGATCATCCAGAAGGGAGCACAAGATTACATCTCAAACGGAGAACACACGTTTGTCAGTGACATTGAGGGAGGACTGAAACGTAGTGGCGGACAAGGAGACACCTTGACGGGAAGTCTAGCAACGTTTCTGGGCTGGAGGAAGGCTTATTTAGACAAGCTCTGGGATCATGATGGAGAGTTGGACGCGGCAGAGCTACTGGCCTTGGCTGCTTTTGGAGGAAGCTCGATTACAAGGGTATGTATGATTTCTCTTCATTTTGACTAGGATGAACTGACATATCACAGGAATCGTCACGGCTCGCTTTTGCGAAGAAGGGGAGGAGTCTGCAGGCTAGTGACCTGACTGAAGAAGTCTACGTTGCTTTCACAAATCTTTTCGATGGCTCCGGGCCAAAGCTGTAGGCTGCGTCAAGGGTTGACCCAATGATATAGAGAACCAACAACTTTTCAACTGGCTGCTGAACTGGAGTCACCGTTGAAAGACCATAATCAGAAACTTGCGTAACAGAAAGTGTCGACGGGCATTTAGTGTTGGACCTGTGCTCTATGTATTACAATTGTACGTAAGATGAAACAGTACGCTAGAACGTGACATCCACCTCAGACTTTTACCTTGAGAAATAAATGATTTTTGAGCAACGCTTACAGACCAAAAGACAGCCATAGTAACCCCGGGCACAACAGCACCTTCATCCATTTTCTAATCGTGGTAGATGGGTAGCTGTAATAGATGTACCGGTATGTTTACCCGCCTGGCGAAAGCCGAGCCAGCCCTCTAAGCTTCAGCTTTCAATAGGGAATTAGACCCCCTATACACATAAGAAATCTGCAAATATGGGGTTTCGAATCAAATGGCCGTAGCTCATACAAGTCCATTTGTCAACCTGAGCCTTTCGCCTGTGCAATCTTGATGTTAGTAATCACATTCTCAACAATAATGATCTTATCATGTGACGAGCCATAATCCTTTAAGCGAACGACTTCATCCAAGCTCCGAGGCCCCCGACCTTTAGAAACTCAACAAGCAATACAATGGCGACTCTAAAAGTAGCCATTCTCATAGTGTCAACTACGGCATCTAATGATCCATCGACCGATTCATCTGGCCCAATCTTGAAAGATGTCTTCGAGATGGAAGGTGGTGGAAAGTGGGAAGTTGTCGAGTCGAAAATAGTCGGCGATGTGGTTCTGGATATTCAACGAGCTATTACTACTTGGACGGATCGAGAAGAGTCACCAAATTTGATCGTCACGACTGGGGGGACTGGATTTGCGGTACATGATAGTACTCCCGAGGTCAGTCGAATCGCATTATATCAGAAGAATACAGCTGACCCGTTGCAAGGCTATCACTCCACTATTACACAAACAGGCTCCTGGGCTTGTACATGGCATGCTTGCGGCTTCTCTAGCAGTGACTCCTTGTAAGTCTGAATTGTCATTGAGATGTTTGACATACTAATGAAATCCAGTTGCTCTCATGTCAAGGCCTGTTGCTGGAGTTCGGAATAAGACTATCATAATCACACTTCCTGGATCTCCAAAAGGCGCCAGGGAGAACCTACAGTCGGTGTTAAAGCTCTTACCCCACGCCTGTTCTCAAGCCGCCGGAGCTGATTCGAGAGCCCTTCATGCTGGAGGCGTAAAGAAATTAGAAAAAGATGCCGGAATAAGTGCCACGGGCTCTGGTAGTCACTCCCACAGCCATGGCCACTCCCATGGTCATTCACATGGCAGCCATAGCCATGGTCATGCTGTGCCAGTCCGACATACTGCACAAAACGATGAGCCTCGATCCAATGATCCTGCACTTGGTCCAAGTAGACGAAATCGCTCATCCCCGTATCCTATGCTCGCAGTCGAGGAGGCAATAAGACTTATCAAAGAGCATACACCATCACCGCAAGTCATCAAGATCAAAGTTGACGGGTCGCTTGTTGGAAGCGTACTTGCAGAAGATGTCACAGCTACAGAAGCCGTCCCCGCATATCGAGCAAGTATTGTAGATGGCTATGCAGTTATTGCGCCTGAAGATGGCAAATCGAGTAAAGGTGTGTTCCCCGTAGCATCCATCTCGCACGCTACACCCGGTGAAATCGCTCCACTGGAATTAGGGGAAATTGCACGAATCACGACTGGCGCACCTCTACCTCCTGGAGCAACTTCTGTAGTGATGGTGGAAGATACTGTCCTCAAAACAATGACCGAAGACGGCCAGGAAGAACACGAGGTAGAGATTCTGGCCGAAGGTGTCAGAATAGGCGAAAATGTACGAGAGGTTGGAAGTGACATTAAGAGAGGTGAGGTGATTCTACGGAAAGGAGAAGAAATTTCGGCAACTGGCGGTGAACTCGGCTTGCTGGCTTCCGTAGGTAGAGCAGATGTCATAGTCTACAAACGACCAGTCGTGGGTGTTCTATCTACCGGAGATGAGATTATAGAGCATGGAAGACCTGGAGATTTGCGACTAGGTGAAGTCCGTGATTGTAACAGACCCACAATCATGGCTGCTGTACGAGGATGGGGCTTCGAGGCTGTCGATCTTGGAATTGCAAAAGACACGCCTGGAACTCTCGAGCAAACGTTACGAGATGCACTTCGTCAAGTCGATGTTATCATAACATCGGGCGGTGTCTCGATGGGTGAGCTCGATCTGCTCAAGCCTACAATCGAGCGGTCGCTAGGTGGTACGATTCATTTCGGACGTGTGTCGATGAAGCCTGGCAAGCCAACGACCTTCGCAACGATACCAGTGAAGAACAATACTGGCGAAAGGGTCTCGAAAATTATATTCTCTCTACCTGGTAACCCTGTTTCTGCGATTGTCACTCTTCATTTATTCGTTCTGCCATCTCTGCACCACGCATCAGGAGTGACACCAGCCGGGCTACCAAAGATTCAAGTTGTACTGGATCACGAGTTCCGTCTCGATCCTCAACGATCAGAGTATCATCGTGCTGTTGTCATTTTGAGAAAAGATGGTTTGATGTACGCGAGCAGTACTGGTGGACAGCGAAGTTCGAGGGTTGGAAGCTTGAAGAGTGCGAATGCTCTTATATGCTTACCTGCCGGAAAGGAGACACCGACCAAAGGATCAAAGGCTAATGCTTTTCTGATTGGCAGGCTGAATAGCGAGTTTGATGTTTCGTAGAAATATTGGTTCCTCGAGGCATAAGTCGATTGTCAAATATCTTCTTCAAACTGTGTCCGTGAAAAGATGTCACTGAACATCTGGTACATGATATCCCTACTGGTGAATCGAATCTTCAAGAGCCATAAATCGATTGAACTTGGGCGTGCCTGCCTTTTTCGTTGCACATTCCTCCAATGTGGAAGGAAATGTCGGTTGGCAAGACCTTAACTCGAAACTCTTTCCTCCAGCAGCAGTCTGTGATTAACATGTCCATTCGCAGCTTTTAGGACGGAGCAGTCCTACCAGCATCATTGTAGTATGTGTCTCTTCTCTTCGAGCTCTTCGAGTACTGATTTTCGCGCATTACAAACATCACGTCATCGAGATCGTCGAGTTTTGCCATCCAGAAATGTGGCAAGCTGGCATACGGTTAGTGCTTCAACCATGTCTTGAAGTGAAGTATCGGATCTCCTCCCAACTGGATAGAAAAGACGTCTGGCTCGAGAGGTCTAAGTCCTGCTGCTATTGTATTCAGCACATCTCATATAATGCAACGCCATTCCTGCCAGGATCTCCAGCAGGCGTTCTGAAATCCATGTATAACATTAGGGTAATCCGGGCACGGGACAATTAATTCGATCACTGCCGTTCGATCTCCCTGGCCTCATCACTCGCTGGCTCAAAAGGTCAGTACCCAGACTGCTCGGATTTCGCAATCATCTTGACAAGCAGATAGCCGACATGTTCCCCATACTTGAATTTCCTGTTGTCACAATATCACACGCAGCACAACACACGGGCCGTGTGAAGATGAGTGGAAAGGTAGATCAGGTGGCAAGATAAAATTATCTCATCAGTAATGGCGGGTTACTCGCATAGGACAGGAAGCTTATCGCATTGCTAAGAGAATGAGGGAGAGCTAAAAGGTCGATCTGAAGGTCAGTCATCGGAGATTCTTCCTCATCGTGCATCGTAGACAAAGAAGTAGTACATACTTTCTACCGAGAGGCATGTCTTGTCTAGACTTCCAAAATTATAGCGGAAAGGAGCTTTCGATCCCCTTCGATACACCGCCAGGGAAGTTCTATGATACGTTCCTCAGGACACATGAGAATGGCTTCGTCGTCAGGCAGATCTCACCATCCAACAGGCGAAATCTGCAGGAGTGAGAGCGGGAGCGATGTACGTTTTAGCCAAACTATTACATCAGTCAGTGAGTTGGGATGCTATAGCACATAAGGAAAACACCCTGGCGACATATTCCAATGCCTTGTACAATCCCTTGGGCCAGGGAGAAATATCCAGCTGAGCAAAGCATCCAATTCACAAACATTGCTCAGTCGCAAGTTCACACTCCAACCGAAACGCTCACTCCAACTTACGTGACAGGGCCGCCAGTGCGCTCCAATGGCTCCTATATACCGATTCATGGCTATGGTGAGATGCATATTGAACCTATACCACAGTCTGCTCCAGCGGGACAGACAGAACCTCGACTCCGGGAATCAAAAAGAAGAGCTATGGAGTCTGAGCGAGGGGATCGAGGAGAAAGAGGAGAAAGTGGGCGGGAATAAGGACGAGGACGAGAACAAGGACGATGAGGCAGCAAGGACGCTGCACGCAGAAATCACTTTCTGCTAGTGGTAGTGATGGCTCTCGTCAACTTCACATGCCTACATCTCGAGACTGCCCTCCTCGTTTCATTCTTGGCTCGAATTGGGGTGAAGTAGGACCCCAAACTCAGCAGCCCCAGGCCCCTCCTCAAACGGAGGAGAGTCTATCCTCGGCTCCAGGACCATCTAGCAACTCGAAGAAACCAAAGTTCAAATCTGAAGACAAAGGCAAGGAGGGTACTCCCATCGATGGTCAGGCAGAGACACCTATGCCAGATCACAGGAATTTGAATAACTATTCAGCTGCACAAATTGACGCCTCTGATGCGATTGGAAATACTTTTGACATCCAGAACAGCGCATCTGCAAGCGACGTTGATGACTACGCTCAACATGGTCTCTTTTTGCATCTTCCAACGGACTGAATCCGATTCCTCAAGGGCTGTTCGAGACCTCGCGTCCAGTGAGAACGCAATCCCTATCTGCACGCTCCAAACGTTTCACGTCGGAGCTATTCGACTGAGGAGGAGCCTTCAACTGCGCGTGCGTTTGGAAGCGGTCCTTCCACACCGAACTTGACAGGAGCAGGCGTCACAAGAGGAAAGCATGTGCTCAAGAAAAAGACATCTTCAATGGTGAGGGAAATAATACATACAGCCCCAGCTGCAACAGACACTGATAACGCAAACTTCAAAGATGCCTCATTTCTACCTAAACGCCCTTCACCCGTACCGATTGCTCAATATACACATACACTCTGCTTTCTTCGCTTCTCTTACTCTTGTTCATAATGTTGTTCGTTCTTCTCTCACTGCGATTCCCCTCCCAACTCTGCCGCCTTGGATGCGACCAGTAATCCGATAATCAATCCGAACAGACCCAGGACTGAGCTGAAAATCTCAACGACGAGAATCTTGACGAACCTGTGAAATCATTAGCATAATCCCCCGGATATTTGAAGTTACTCACAAACTGGGATCCGCGGCATCAGCTAACGCAGCGCCACTTCCATTGATACCCACAGATACACCACAGATCAGATTGCACATTCCCACAGTCAGGCCAGCCCAGAACACGGCATATCCAGTATAGTAGTTACTTCCCGAGTAGATGGCGTCCTGATCCATACCTTTGATCTTCGAGGAGAAAATGATCGCCATGATGACGCCGTAGATGGCGACGACTTCGCAGAAAATAATGGAGATCAGGTTCTTCGTCCTGATGCGGGGAGCTCTAACTCCACCTCCGAGGATTGAGGAACCTGTGATCATAATACCCCTTTCGCCCAGTCAGCCGCTTGTCGTTGTTTTCGGAAAGGTAGGGCTGTACCATGCTGCTCCTACAACGGATAATCCAATGCACAATCCGATACCTGAATCTGCCCACGCATAGGGCGAAACATCTTCCAAGAATTGTCCGAACTGTCCCAAATGTCAATGTCCATTTCAGTTTCGTCTGCCAACCTCGAACGTACATTGAAAGCTTCTCCATCACCAGTGAAGAGCATATCTGGTCGAGGTCAGTGTTTACTCCCGAAGGAACCCTTAAAGCACATACAAGCTCCCACTACTGCCAATGCAGTTGTAGCACCACCGACTCCATATCTGAGACTCATCTTGACTGTAAGGTCGTGGATACGTTAGGGCACTCGTGGTGAATTGTTGAAGCTATTCGTTTACATTCATTCATCCACTTCAACCAAGCTCTGAAGCGACGTTCAGGCTGCCGTACAAGACTGCGCTAGTTGCTAGGTGGCTGAGGCTCCGGCTTATGTCATCGCTACCAACCCATAACCCAGCTTCCTTTCAACACCACAACCCCTCCATAACAACGTCGTTTGCACAAGAACATCTATCATGGCGACGACGGGACAGTCCTTTTACGAGCTCTACCGCCGTAGCAGGTACTGTGCCTTTGCTTTACCAGCAGTTTCGCTACCATTACTGACAGCGCACCCCCTAGCATCGGCATGGCGCTCACAGACACTCTTGATGACCTGATCAGCGAGCGTCGCATCGAGCCGCAACTCGCGATGAAGATACTGGCGAACTTCGATAGGAGTATCACGGAAGTGCTGGCGGATAAGGTCAAGGCGCGCTTGACGTTCAAGGTATGGCTTGCAGGTCGGTGGGGGATAGGCTTAGGCTAATCATGGGTTTGAAGGGCCATCTGGATACTTACCGCTTCTGTGATGAGGTTTGGACCTTCCTTATCAAGGATGTTACCTTCAAGATGGAGAATTCGAGTCAGACCGTTCAGGCGGATAAAGTCAAGATCGTGAGCTGCAACAGCAAGAGACCTGGTGATCCTCAGTAGTCGTCACCAGTACGAGACCAATTCGAGATGGAGGCGATCGGATGAAGGATCTTTGGTCGTCCACTACGCCTTTCGATAACTCCTTGTCACCAACTCGCATGTTGCGGTCTCGAAGTTTGATTTCCTTTCGTTACGGTGGCCTTCGCAAATTGATACCACGCCCAGTAGACAGGATAGACGCAAGGCTAGGGAACGGTGTTCACGGACTGGGGGGCGTTATTGCGGCATACGCAGGATAGATTTGTGGCCAAATGATGAACTGAGAGGTCATCGATAAGACATTATCAATGTAGCAATTGACTTGAAATGCTGTCTTTGTTATGCCAAACGACGATTTAAATACTGATACTGTCACTGGCTACAAAGCTTGAAGTCGTCTACGGGTTCAGAATTGGATCACTCCTTGTTTGCACCCTTACTGAGCAGCTAGCTCCATTCGTGCCCAGAGAGGACTCCATCAGGTATGACATCTCGAGCCGTTGCTTACATAGTAGGACAGCTCCGCGTGTACGAAAGACAAATCATTGTACGGAAATAGAGAGAAAGTGCTGAATCTTTGTTGCACTCGAGCAACATAAGGTAACCTATACCTTCTCGCATGAAGTGAAGCCCTGAGTTTTGTTTACCTCGGCTATGAATCCTTGTCATAGGTAGGTACTGTAGTTACCTTTTAGCTGATAATGCTCTGTGCCCTCCTCTTCCCTCGAAGTCAATGAAATATAACAAACCGAATTCGAATACAGACATACGTGAATAGAGAACGAAGTAAGCATGTATATTGAGGTGCAATCTGGTTGTTGTCTCACAAATAAAAATATAAAATAGAGAGGAAAGTTGCAAGCGAGATGCATCTTTTCTCTTCCTCCCAATACTCCTTCTAAACTAAACACCGTCCTAAACGATGCCGACCCTACGTCAGCGCCCACTCCAAAAGGGAGCTCCTAGCACCCAGTCGCTGGTCTACTCTTCTTCCAAATCCCCCTCTACAACCTCCCACACAGATGAAGCCACAATGTTGTCGTCCAGCAGCTCCGAAAATACGCTGACCCCCCTACTGCACGCCAAGACCGACCCGGAAGCTTTATCTCGGCGACATGCGAATCCCTCCACGGCGGAACGAGTGGAGCAGCTGAACTCAGTACAGGAAGACGTGGCTGGAATGGAAAACTTGAGTCGCAAATCGCAGTGGATTGTTCTGGCGCTGGCGAGTGGCGGATGTGCGGCTTTTAACGGCGTTTTTGCGAAATTGTAGGTGCTTGGGATTCTTCTATTCGGTATGCGGATGTCCCTATGTGAATATATGGTATTGCCGGGGGAAGAATAATCACGGATACAGTTCAGGGAAGAAAACAGACATGCAATTGGAGGCAACGATAATATTGTAAGAACGGAGGGAGTGACTGCGTCGCGGGGGAAACAGATCTTCGGGAAATGAAATATAGTTGAAGGTATAAAGTTAGTAGTACATAACTGAAACGTATCACAGAACCACAACGGAATTGACCACAACTTTCGCAACATGGATAGCCAATACGATAGGTCTCGGGAGTGGAGAAAGGGGCGTAGAAGTCGTCGTTAGAGCTGTACGTCCTACACAATCTCTTCGGACATCAATTAACTAACATTTCTCCTTCAGATATTCTTTGGTCTCAATTTAATCTTCAATGGTATTATGTGGACGTTATTCACCAAGGCCCTCGCCCGTGGCACCTCCACCACACAAGTCAGCATTCTCAACACATCCGCGAACTTTATGTTTACGGCTGTCATGGGCTGGCTTATATTCTCTGAATCTTTGCCACCGCTTTGGTTCTTGGGTGCCGCATTGCTGGTAGCAGGTAATGTGATTATCGGAAGGAGAGATGAGGGTGAGGAGAAAGATGGTGACGTTATCGGTGGACAGTGGAGAGAGAGGAGGAGTGAGGGAGATGCCGCAGAGAGAGAGGATTTGCTTGGTGAGGAAGTTGAACTTGATGAGGATTTTATGGATGGCATGAGTGAGGAAGAGAGGAAGAAGAGGAGAGAGGAGGAGGACGATGTTTTGAATTTGGATTTGGATAGTGGTCCTGGGAGTGAGGGGAGGCTGATTTGATTTTTTGCGCTTCAAAGCGATCTTATTTGGATACGCATAACCTGCTTGGACATATGTTCGCAAACGTCCTCGTAAGTAAACAAGATCATACAAAATGGTCGGCAGTTTGGAGGCATGCTAGAAGTCTATGTGATTTTAGCATACAGCAACATTCAGCTGACACGATCGAGGCAGAGGAAATTCGTGATTGGTGAAGCGCATCACACAGGTTTGCACAAACTGATTTCTCATACCAACGCGTTGATCAAAAGGCGCTCAAACCTCTCTCAACTTTCAATAGGCACTTTTACTGTATTGTGCGCAGTTTTCTTTTGTGGGGGGAAGGGTTGTCTGTTGCCTATGGCTGCAAAGGGTGCAAAGTCGCATCTACGAAATTCCGCTTCGCCAATTACGAAGTTCCTGCGCCTCGAATGCATCATTTAACTACAAGCCCACTTGGACCGTTGAGACGAATGAACAGTACATCATGCAGCTCTGGGTCGATCTCCTCTTCGCTACTCTGAGTCGTCCCACTTACGGTTCCATTTCGACGGTGCATCAAACTCTATGCTTCCTACTCAGTTTCATGGGAGATTCTGGAGCCGCTTGGTTTTCCAAACTGGCTCCGGATCATGGTCACATGGTCTGTACTGACAGAAGCCTCTAATTGCCATGTCCTTCGAGGTCATCGACAAAATACTTTGTGAAGACTAGGTCGAGTTCTGCATCCAAGTTTCCCGGCCGATACCCTTGAGCGCCGACCACGATTGCTTGAGCAGTCGTGGAGCAGACGCTGTACCAGAAGGGTGCATGAATAATCGAGGAGCATTTAGCTTGTATATGCCCCAATGTGGTACAGTTCTGTACAGGTACCACTTGCTTGGTATGTATTCGTGGTGTCATTCGCTCCTTCCATTATGGTCACAACTATTTTCAGAAAACATAAGGTAACTCAGAGCTGAAGGCCCACTGCTTCATTCTCATCCGCAATATCTTCTCTCTACTTCTTCCTTCCGACCTCTACCTAAGTTGTACACCATATTCTTAACATTGCCTTCCCACACAGAAATACTGCGATGGCATATGACTGCCCCTGGGCTCCGACATGCACTCCTATGGATGAGCACATCGAGCAATCCGAAGGACTTCTCAGCAACACAGCAAGGCCCTCATCATGCCGCATGCTGACCACTCCAATCCGCGTACCTACTACTTCGCGGCCTGGACTACCTCGTCGAACCCGTTCTATCACTACCGGCCCCTCTCTGCCGTGTCTGTCACCAACTGAATCTCCGTCACGAGCATGCTCACCAGCACCACTCCGACCCTCATCTGCACCACCAGAAACCTTTCCTGATATCTCAGAAAGCGAGTTGTGTACCCTGCCTGTCATTGGCGAAGGACAGTCCGGCAATGTCCTGCTTTTGACGCCCAAAACCGTGCTCAAGCTTCCCATGCCAGATCATGACGTCGACCTCCAGAATGAATACGAAATCTATTTTCGCATCTCGCAGTTCAAACATCCTAGCATGCTACATTTTCTGGGTACATTACACACCGGCATTGTGCTTTATTACCATCCTATCGGCTCTCTAAGATCCTTCATCCACGGCACAGATGACGCCGGGCTCGGTGTGAAGGATGATCAAATTGACAAGCTTGCTCAGCACAGGATGAAGTGGGCACAACAGATCGCTGATGGAGTCCAGTTCCTACACCAGAATGGAATCGTTCACTGCGATACTTCTTCAGGCAACACGCTCATAACATCTACTTACGATGTCGTGCTTTGTGACTTCAGCAGCTCGATTATGGATGGTATCACGAAGAAGAGCAAAGTGCGATGCATGCGATGGTACAAGTTCGTTGAAGATGCTAATGATGACGGGTACGGCGTGGGGAGGCAGTTCACAGTCCAGGATGATCTATGGGCCACGGGTTGTGTGTACTACGCGATGTGGGCGCGGAAGAGACTGTGGAGTACCTTCACTGATCCAGAGAGAGTGCGGTTGTACAAGCAGAACAAGTGGCCTTGTTTGGAAGGACTTGGGCACATCAAAAATGTTATTGCGAAATGCTGGGCGGATCAATATGGCTGCGCCGGAGAAATGATGACCGATCTTCGCGAGGTTGCGGAATCGGGAGATGGTCAGGAGAACTGGAGATCATCTTGTGAGGGTGAGAAACAGTGCATTGCTTGGGAATCAGTAGATTGATTGTCGTTACTCCTCAATCGTTTGGAAGAAAATGAACACTTGTTGTCTTTGATATACAATTCGCTGCACGTTCGAGACTAGGATGCTTGGGTACCTGAAGTGAGAGTTGACCAAATCCTAGTGACATTAAGTTCTTATCCTACTTTCATTCGATTTAGAATCTGAAGTCATTAAATTATTCTAGATCTTTGATATAGTTATCTGCAAATGTTAGCAATTGTCCCAGTACTATGATTATCCTGATACTATCAAAGACACGAAAACGGTGTAGGACTTTGTATCCTCGCTTTCCTACTGACGAAAAAGCCCAGCCTCGACTCTGGCCTTTCTAGAAAGAAGAGGACAGACGTATATGAGAAAGCGCCAATTTTGATACAAACGAGTTCCGCTCAGAAGACAAATAAAGTAATCGCTGCGTGCCTAAGCAAATATCCTCCCAAGCATAGGTATCATACAATATGCCTTTGATGTTTCCAATGGACTAACGCCATCAGCACACCCTGATACCAAAAGGACGATCAGCCTAACAACTTCATGATATCGCCCATCCTAGTCATCTTTTGCTTCCCGCCCTTGGCCTTTTCCTGAAATGCCTTCCCAACCAACAGTCTCTTCTCAGCCTGGATATCGAGCACTCTTTCCTCAATGGAATCCTCCATCACAAGTCTCCATACTGTACAAGGTCTCGTCTGACCTAGACGATGGACCCGATCAACAGCTTGGTCTTCGATAGCAGGCGCCCACCATGAGTCAGCCAGTATGACCGTGTCAGCAGCTACCAGATTCAAGCCCACACTGCAGACTGCGAGACTGGCAAGCAAGATGCGGCAGTCAGGATCACTTTCTAATGAGGCCATACCCTTGTCTCGTACTGGTGCGGACATGCTTCCATCGATACGCGCGAATGACATACCAGCTTCTGCGAGCTGTGTCTGGATGATGTCGAGGAATGAAGTCCACTGTGAGAAAATAACGACTTTCGACTTCGGATCTCGGCGAGAAGCAGTAAGAATGCTCATCAGGGCTTCTGTCTTACTACTCTTCGTATTGACGTCAATATCGGGATCTTCCATCTTAGTCTCCTCGACAGCGGGATGTACGAGACAGTCTTTGTCTTTGAGCTCTGCGCGACACATGGGACATTTGTGCTGTAGTTCGATGGTGCGTTCGATGCATTGTTGGCCGAAGACGTGTTTACATGCTGTGATAACGGGGTTGTGGAGGTCATCAAGACAGATAGAACACTCTTCGTGCGAATCGATAGTGATCTGTAGCAATGCCTGCAGGGCGGCGCAATTCTCCTTGGTCAAGGCAACTACTTCGTCATTCTCTAGGAGTGCTAAAAGATCGGTGACACGAGTGCCACACAGTTTCCAATGACAGCATACTTGCCGCATACGTAGCAAGACTTCTAGAACATGTCGATAGGCATTCTGACCACTTTTACCGGCCTGCAGCTTTTGTGCCACGCCTTTTGCTTCTGTCTGCAGAGCTTCGTACTTCTCGCGCTCGTCTTTGCGGAAGGGGATCCGATGAACATATTCTGACAGTTCTGGGAGTTTGAGGTCTATGAACTTCATATCCTTCTTGCGGCGTAGACACATCGTTCGCATGATACTGTGGAGGATCAAATCTGCATTTCGATCGCCAAGACCGAGAGGTCGTGTAAGGATTGCGTTGAACAGCTCGAGACGCTCAAGACCTCCGGTAATGCCGATAAATTTGAGCATGGAGTAGAGGTCCTTGATTGTGTTGACGATTGGCGTACCGGTCAAAACCCATCTGCGTTTCGCTAGGCAGGCTGTGGCGGCGATGGCTGACTTGGTGCTTGGATTGCGGATGGTATGGCCTTCGTCCAATACGATGCGGGCCCAGTCCATAGAAAATATACCTTCTTTACGAGGAAGCTTCTCTGGGGTTTTGGCGCTTCGTGGCATGTATTCCGTGCTCAAGGTGCCGTATGTAGTGATAACGACATCGTATGTCGCGAAGTCTTTGGGGGACATGGCTTTACGTCCACTACCGTGGTATGTGAGGACTTTCATGTTACGCTCCTTCTTGACGTGTCTTTCGATTTGCTGAGCCCAATTGCTCATGACACTGACCGGTGCAATTATGAGAGTTGAGCCGGGACCTCCCTTGATAATCGTACTTATAACTTGGAGAGTCTTGCCTAGACCCATGTCATCGGCGAGAATGCCACCTCTGGCCAAAGTTGGTTCTTCGGATGTAACATATTGAGTAGCAATATTCTGAAATGCGTTCGGACGAGTAGAATGTCTCTTCCATAGCTGTACCACATCTTCCGATTTGGCAGCTGGAAGAGATGGGTTCTCCTTCTCCAGCATCCAAGCCAGGCCTTGACGTTGATATGGAAGAAGCGTTGAGATGAGATCTCCAGGCTGTTCAGCCATCGGCATTTTAGATAAAGCATCTTCGCCCTGTCCCCAAGCCTCGACCAGTTTCTCTACATCACGAGGCTTGAAACGCTCACTGTTGGCGACGAAATGCTGAATGTCGATTTCTGGTTCGGCTTCGGCTTGAACCTGGCTGCTTAATCCTTGTGAGCTTTGGAAACCCATCTCTTTCCTCTTTGGTGGCAATACAGCTGCGCCTGGCGTCTTCGGTGCAGCGATACCTTGTTTCTTGATAGGCACTCGCTTAGCTTTCATGTCGTCTTCAAGAAGCTTACGAGCAACAGGGTCGCCGGGTCCATAGACTCTGATACGGATGGGACAGTCCCACTGGCCTTTCTCTCCCGACAAGATACCTTCTAGTACAACTTTTCTTGCATCCTTTGAAACATATTAGCAACCTCGCTCATGAATTATTTAGATAATTACCATATATCCCGCGAGCTTTTCAGCCAGGTTCCTAGGAAGATGGCCGATTTGACTTCCGTGAACGTTGTTGATGCGAACAGCATTCGAATCGTAAGGATTTCCCGGCTCTCTCTTGATCATAACCTGTTCTCCAACCGTAGCATAACCATTATAGTATCTGACACCCACAATCTTCCCATCAATAGCGCCAACGCATACCCAGCCATGACCTTCTTCGGCTTCCTGGCTCAAATCCATAATTTCTTCATCTTCGTCAACCTCACCTCCCCACGCATCACGAGACAAGGACTGGCTTGCTCGCGGCTGAGAGCCGGGTGTGGAGTTGAGGGATGTACGCGCCTGTTTGCGCTGCGAACCTTGATTTTCATCTTCTGATGCTGAACCTGTGAGATCAACAAACGATGAGGGGCGTTTTCTAGGCATCTTGAATGATGAGTTGTCAAATTTTGGAAAAGTCTTACTTTTAACCTAGGGACTTTCAAAGACGACGCGTCGCAATGTTTTGGCGACCAGTGCACGTGAATGGAGCGGGAAGATTAAGATTTCCGCTCCGCTCCGCTCCCGAGTGAAAACTTCCTAGTTCGGCTTCACTAACTTAGACCTGATACGAGCTACTTCTTTGTGCCAGGCTAAATATTTCGTTATCGGTGGAGTGAGAGATTAATCACAACGACAGGCACAAAAATCATTCGAGGTCTTTGACCGAAATTATCCTCTAAAATCACGGAACTATTCTATGACTTCCCTCGATTGAATTCCGAATACCAAAGTACTATTCCAGTACTTTCTTCCTAAGATTTTTTCGAAGCCCACGAAACATTACAGATCTTTATATTTCGCTTTACCTGACACAAGCTGTGTTCACCTTGATGGAGAATTGCCATGAAATCATTTAGTAGTGAAAGTTCTTACTTCTAGGCGCATCCGGATCTAGAACGAAGTTCAGTATCGTCGGGCACTGATCAATGTTACTTCTGCTTGTTTCACCTGATCCCATCTCGTCGAAAGTAATAATAGAGGATGATAAGTTGCACTCTTTCAAGCTTATTAGAGTTCCGAGAGGTCATGAAGGATCTTGTTTCGGGTTCTGAATGGATAATCGAAGTTGTTGAGTGGACCTGAAACGGAAGACTCATTTGAATTCAGTTATTTTCAGGCGATAGCAGTCGATGGAAGAAGTTGATACAAGGACGAGCAGGCTTCAAATGCTATACACAGTATTACAAACACGTTTATTCACTTGGGCTGTGCCTGTAGGGAGTGTCTTGAGATTACTTATGGGGACTTTGTCTCATCGTGGAGCCTGCTCTTGGCCTGCTCTTGATTCTACAATCGTTGTATCCCTCAACATCTTGCAAGAACCCAGCAGCCTCAAGAATATTTCCCATAATATCACTTCAACCATTCGTATACACTCTATCTTTCTGCAAACAGATTCCGGCGCTTACCTTAGGCTTCGGTGCTAACCAAAGTCTAGGACAAAATGCTGCAGATTCCCGGTCCAAAATCCCGGGAATAGTACCTTCCCCCGAAATCATGATATTCGTCGGTCCTAGATCAGTATTATAGACGTAGAATATACTTCCGATATCTAGTTGAGATCCTGGCGCGATATTCCAGAGATGGGAAGCGAAAGACTCCGATGAGAATGGTCCTTTAAGCCGAGGAGCCCACAAGGGATGGAAAGCTGTAACGGTGCTGTTGAGGTAAGGCTCAAGGAAACCACATACCATAGCGGTCTCGAGCCTGGAGGATGAGATCGAGGTGGGGTTTCGGAGCTGTTTCATATCTCATACCTAGAAAAACTAAACGATATCCGGTCAATCCTACTAAACAGGTAAACAATTGTTCACAATAGCCTCTTCATGGATACACCACTTTCATAATATGCATCGCTGAAATTCACCACACGAGTATGATACACCTCTCTCTCGTCTGCGTAGGTCTGATGAGATTCGCTGATGACAAACAAGTTCCGCTCCCTCACAAATTCTTCGTCTTTTGCCCTGTTCCCATTGTTGTCTTACATGTGAAACCCCACTTCAAAGAGCCGTATCCTACACCACTCCTGAACAGAGTCACCCCCAGCATATTCTTCCTTTATTCCCTCAATCCACCTGACGACCTTCCCAACCAATCCGCTATCCCAGAAACCCTCCCGACGTGGCTGACTTATGAGGAAGTTGACGATCTCTTTCCTCACAGAGCCGATGCGACAGTTGAAGCCACAGACATACAGCGGAACAATCATGCCGAAGTCGAGTGTAAAACTGGTAGCCTGTACATTGTGGAATAATTCGAGTAGCTTTGTGCATAGTCCTACAACATCGATGATCTCGGCTGTGTACTGGTCATGAAGCATCACGTCGTCGCTGCCAGTCCTCACGCAGATGAGCATAAACTTGGATTCCTTTTGTAACAATAGAGACGCCACGCTCTATTTCAAACGGAATTGTTTCAGCATTTTGTCAAATAAATAGTGCCACTGTAAGAGCTGGGCTAGATGTGTAGCTGGCTCCTGCTTCTTGTGGTTCTGTGTCGGGAGTGCTGTTTGCTACAGACATCTCGCCGTTTGAAGGCAGAGAAGCCTGTATAGCTCGATTTCCGAGGACTGCAAGGTCAACTATTTCTGATGAAAAGTGGCCATCTGAACCCATTCTGTCGTCGTGTAGTCTCTCTGTTGATACTCCGGTACTCTGGGAAGATCTTGCCGAATCTGCGATAGATTCTTTTGCGAGGCGTTTTGCGGTTCTCTATTCCATTTCTGCGTGTTTCGGGTATGTATCTGGCTAGCTTACTGATATATACAGGTAGCTCGAGATATAACTTAGCATGTGTCAGACTTTAAATCACCGGGGGCAATTCTTGCAAGACTTTCGTCAATTGCTCTTTCCTTAATGCATTGGTACACCCGGTTTCAGTGAAAGCATATGCTGTCAATAACCCGAGACTGGAGAACGTAGTCACAGAACCGTCTTCGATCAGGTTCTGGTTTGGCGATATAAATGAGAAAATATGATGGCCTTTGTATGTGTTTTTCCGCGCATTGAGTAGCTCGATGCCAGTACGGATTTGTCCATGAGCGAGAGGAATGTTACCATGAGAAGCCTCGAATCAAGCGATTACCAAAATGTAATCAAAGTAGTTCTCAGGTCCTGTTCACCACTAGAGAGGGCTTGTCTCATGCTTCGGATGGCTTTGGCGTACTGATCGATGGCGACTTGGTGGTGAACACTAAGATTTGCAATCTGTCATCTAGATCGAGCGATGCTTTTCTACAATTGTCAACAGTCATTATAATCCAATGCAGAGCATCGATCGCAATGACAGTATGTCGAATCGACGGTATATGGCATGCCTGCAGTATTATTCTCTCCCTAAGATTAAATTTTACACACTGTTCGATCTTCCAATCACTCAAACAAAGGAAAGAGCCATACTTACCAAATTTCCGAGTTGAAGTAAGGAGAAATTTGAGTTACAGTCCTCTCTTGGAAGGGAGCAAAATAACGTGCTTCGGTCTCGTCATCGAGTCGAATCTTGCCAAGCTCTAATGGATTCTGCATTTTCTGTCCCGCAGCAGCGAGGCGCCGCCATTGGAATTGAGCAGACGGCACCGATTGGTGTGGAGGGGTTGCTCGGTTCCAGGAATTTTAGCTACATTTCTGGATTCATCAGTTTGCCGCGAAGAGCGTATGGCATAATCGTCGCACTTGATCCCGACTTTTTCGCCTGGGTAACGTAGTCTCAGTAGAGCTCACATTGGGAGAATCCTGAGGGAAGAGAAAGATACATTTCGAAATTATTTGAGACATCTGGACGAGGAAACTTTGGGCTCCCCCCACTACCTACAACGAACAAAACCCGGCTTTTCTTCATCGCGCTTGACTTTGCGAAATCTAGATATCTTGTGATTAGATTAGATTCGAGATAATTCAAGCGGAAACCGAAATAAACTTGTGCTTACTTGCATGTAATGCAGCCGGTTGACGCATGAGGTGCTGAACGTCTGGTCCGCTTGATCTTGACACTACTTGAAATGGCTTTTTCTGTTTCTACCGTGCAACCTGCGCTCTTTCAGACCCGACAGGCTGACTGCTGGAATCATCAAGAGATGAACGATTGAAATTTTCAACAACTTGTATCTTTATTTACCACGTCCCATCTTTATCCTTGCAGAGGTGCGCCTGTTTGACAGTATCTGTCAGCCAGCTTACGGGACCCATCTATGATTCGACAAATCGTGAATATCGGTCTGGTGCATATCAGACTGCGTATTTGAAAGCTTATCATACATTAAGAATTGTCTCGGGAAGTATCGCAATATATAAATGATGGGCGAGGAGGTTGATTAGTCAGATACGCCGGCTGGAATAGACAGCGCCAAATTTAAGATTCCACAGCATGCTAAGCGAGCAAGCCAGGGTCCCGGTCAAGCAAGCCACAAGATGCAAGCAATTCTTGTTTTTGTGCATCAGTTCTGTCATTTGGGAGATCATGTCAAAAGTCAAAATAGAAATGAGATTTGAGAGTCGTGAACAGGTATAGATAGGCTGAGTCGCTCGTATGGTGAATACCACGATCCGAGTTTCTGATAATCCATTTCTATCTTCAATCAACTTTTGCGTTCTTCTTATCACTCGTTCAAAATTTTCATCTGTCGTGAGCACTGAGTTTGGCTTCGGTTTGCGCGACATTTTATTCATTGAACTTGGGTAGAGATTTTCCGTCCGGAGCGCAGAGCTTCAAAGCAAGAGGATCGTACAAACAAACCGTAGCCAAATACATACTTCCAACATGGCGATACTAGAACGCATCCTCATATTCACAATCAACATATTCTGTCCGTCTCCTCCATCCCCCGATCCCTTCCCATTTCTCACTAACATGCCCAGGC
>JACBAH010007132.1:0-21381 GCA_014282315.1 Neospermospora avenae | reverse complement strand
AGAGAGGATATGGGGGGCAGGGGGGGTATGGAGGACATCAAGGCTCGAGCAATTCGAGAGGTGTTTTTTCGAAGGGAGGATATCAGCGGTGTTGAAGCACGTAATTTATGATTCGAACAAACCTTGGAGAATGAGGGCCATCAGACTCGCCATTCCTTAGTCGCATGTGTCCGCGCTCAAGACTGGAGATTTATGACAACTGGTCTGGCTTGAGTTCTTCCGAAGTGATATTGTCCCCTGCCTGCGCACTCTTGTGTCTTTCTTGGATCTCGAGTGGTTGAAGAAAGAAACCTTGCCAAGGTCGTTTTGTGCTACATTCCAGGTTACCATGGAATCGTTTTCAGGTACCGGACATCTTGGGTATGTGCTAGAGCCTATCACTCGTTGTTGTCTCTATGAAGTCGCTTACCGCGTGTACCTTCCCTCATATCTGCGTTTCCTAGTCCTCGTTTGGCAGCATTGACTTTTGCGTACGAGTTCTATCATGAAATCGTCCAGAACGGGGAATACATCTGGAAAATCCAACATCTTCAGGACAAATATGGGCCAATAGTTCGTATCGACCCATACGAGATTCATGTCAGCTACTACGAATACCATAACACCTTGTTCTCAAATTCACGACAGGCGAACAAATGGTACTGGTCAACGAGGAAGTTCCCAATCCCACTTAGTCTGTTCAGCACCGTTGACCATCACACACCGCATGAGAAGATGCACTTTGAACCAATTCTTCTCCATGCAACGAGCGAGACAATTGCAACCGATTGTGCAGGAGAGAGTTGATACTCTCATCAATCGCTTGCTAGATTGTCAATCAACGGGAGAGGTCATACAGGCGGAAAACGCGTTCTCGGCTACGGCTAAGGCTAACGGTACGACTGCAACTTATGATCACTAGAATACTGCTAATACATCCTAAGACATGCCATGCAGTACTGCTTTGGCCGCCACGAACATCGAGTCGACGCTCCAGAATTCGATCCAAGCTTCTCGAACACTAGTCGTGCAGCTGCCTACTCCTTGACTGTGTGGAAGTTCTTCATCCTATCCTGACTGTAGTCATGTCACTGCCGGATTCCGTTCTCAGGCGTCTTAGAGATGGACTAGCCGGTGCTATCACGATGAGAGGTGCTTTCTTCGAACAGAATGACGCTATTCGATACACTAAAAATGATCCGCAGTCGAGACCTTCAGACGCTACTATATTCCATGAGATTCTCTCATCTAAGCTACCAGAACGAGGGAGGACAAAACTCCGCGTGACTGATGAGGCACAGATTCTGCTGGGAGCTGGGACCGAGACAACAGGCTGGCCACTCACGATCGCGATCTTTCATCTTCTTGACAACCCGATTATCCTGCGTACACTCAAGGGAGAGTTGAGGGCCGTGGATCCAGATTGCCTGGGTCAGACACCCTTCGTTACTCTCCAATCGCTTCCGTACTTATCGGCTGTCATCAACGAGTCTCTTCAACTATCCTACGGTACCACCCAGGGCCTACAGCGGGTCATTTCCCGTGTACTGATCTTCGAACCCTCCGAGAGCGGGAAATCGTGGACAATACCGGCCGGAACTCCCATCAGCGTGGCCATCCCGGATCTACACCACAACGAAGACGTCTTTTCAGACTCCAACGTCTTCAAACCAGGACGATGAATTGGAAACCCTGACCTCTCAAAATACCAGCTGCCATTTTCGAAGGGTAGCCGAATGTGTCTGGGCATGAATTTGGCTTTAGCTGAAATCTATACTTACCTTGCTGCGGTCTTCGTAAGGTTCGGCAGTCGGTGTGTCGGTTTTGAAGGAGATATCGGCATTTTGGAGTTGAAAGATAGGACGATAGATTATATCAGACTATGGGGTGATAGTTTTCTGCCTGTGCAAAAGCCTGGTTCCAAGGGAGTACGAACAAATGCGCACCTATTAGAGGACGGCGTGAAGTAGAAGAGTAGCCTTTGTTGCTAGGCATGCCCATTCCGAGGCCAATAATGTTCCCTGGGTTTACTATATTCCGGGAAGGGACATAACCATTATGCTGTTTCACATCTACACAATCATTGCCATAGTCCTAGCCTATCCGTACAATGCCTAGGGAAACTTTCATAGCTGAAGATAATTTGGACGGCTTTGCATATGACCATGCAGGGCTGTGGTATTTATGCAGGTAGGGAGTTATTCACCTACTATACAAACCTGAGGTCTGACTTCAAATAGGGCTCAAGGGAACAATTGCATTCAAAGGGAGCTATCGCCATATCATTAGTGGCTGCATGTTTCGTTCGCATGGCGGATTCATACTTGAGCTGAAATTTCGGATTCGAGCATTTAAAGTCTGATTGTTTTGATGTACCGGCATAGTACTTCTTTTGATCACTGATTGTGATGAAAACGGAACCGAGTTAATCAGCGCTCTCTCAGCCTAAACCAGCACTCCCTGATTACTGGTGATCATGTCATCATACATATTCATAACACAAGAAAGCATTTCCGATATCCATAACATCCCTGATGGTGGCATTGGGTACAATGCCAAACATATTCAATACGTGACCCAGCGTCGTAACATTCCCAGGATCACCAGGTTGCTCGGTGCCTATGGTGATCCCAGGCCCGAGCGACGGATGTGTTCCATTCGGACATGTTCCATCAGGCAGGATTTCAAAAGGAGACGTACCATACGGGGCAGGAGTGAGTGGTAAAGATGACGTTCCGTTCACGTTCGGTGCTTCGGGGAAAGCCAAACATGGCTGAGGCGTGTTGCCGCCGGATATATCGTATAGACGGGATGAAAGGTTTATAGACTGCCAGTCCCACCAGACTTTATCGAGATATGTATGATGCAGATAGAAAAGAGGATCTCCGGGACTGGAAATAGGATTCACCATCTTTGTTTTATCAGCAGAAACTATGACATAGGTAGTGAATGTATAGGTACCTCTCCACCGACTGCACCATGACCCCCAGTATGAGGATGCTCCTCCATACATGGCCAAGCAGTCAGGTAATTTGGAACCGTATTACATCTATCGACGTAAGACTTGAGAGCCGATAGACTGACAAAATCGTTAATCTGCCGATCAATACAGTGATCCTGAACAATATGACCAGGTCCAATCCCATTAATGTAAGCAACGAACGGGCCATCTTGAATACAATTTTACTACGCACGAGGAGGGTTAGCAATTGATCGGAATTTAGGTTCGAATTCCTTGAGAAGAAGTTGAGACATCACAGAAATTGTGAACGCATTAGGCTGCTACAAAGCGTACAGGAGGGAGGCCATTTCCGCCGAATCCTACGACCGGGTCGAATATTATGGATTTGCTGAACTTGCCAGCGTCGAGAGGCTCGTCCCAATAGCTGATCCTTGTTAGCTACAACAAGACAGAGCGTCTTCACATATATCATGAATGTTTCGCTTACGGCTGTGTGCTATTGAAGCCGCACTCTGTTCGCATAAGGTGTTCGTGCGAATGCATGAGCAGGCGATGGAACGGGAGGAATGCACCTTGTACTATTTAACGAGATGATTCTTCGCGAATAGTAGTAAATGAGTATTGTCATACCACATTGTGAGTGATCTCAGCTTGAATCGCATGACTGGCTTGTAGCTCGTCGAATCTTGTTCTTGTTCCTGGAAGGCCGAGTGTTGCAGGCAACTTCATGAGGCACTTTTCTGCATCCAGATATGCCAGTTTCTCATCGCTAGTCAGATTGTGCCTGTGTCTTGGTTTGGTCTTGTTTTATAGGGGATTTGTATGAGTCATAGTGGACTTACCATGCTTTGCGCTGAGATTTGATTTTGCAACCTACTGCACTCGAGCTGGCAGGAATGCTATCGACCAGAAGAGTAAGAGCCAACAACACGACCTTTCCGAGATGACACCACTTCATAATTGTCAATTGACGTGTATGGTCAGTCGATGCGAAAATACTGAGAAAGTTTAGGAGGCCAAGAAGAAGAAATCGTGGAAGGCTTTATACACATGTCATATATGATCCTGTATTTACCCGTCTGTCGTAAAAGATCCTGGTCCTATGTACATATATATGTGTGTGTGGTGTATTTGTACGTGTATATGTATGTATGCATATACGTCCCAACATGTTGCCCATTAAGGTCCTTGCATATTGAATAAGGTATGATGATTGGATCTTTAATATAGCAAGCAAAGGATATATGTGCGTTGCCGGAGGAGATGATGGAGATCCTGTGCATAATATCGGGGAAGGAGCCATAGAGACATATCAGATTTGGATAGCGTATCATCAGGTCAGCACTGACCTCTAATAGCTGGCGTTTCTTTAAAGATTTTTGTAGACTGTTGACCGTCAATTCATGCATGATATGTCCATAGTTCCATTTCTCGGTTGTCGTAGTACCCACCGTTCTCGAATTCAGATGATGTTTCGAGATGCTATTTTAAATGCCACACGAAGAAGATGAACTCATTGGATCTAGCGTAGAATCGAACAGCGTAATGTTCTGCTGGAACATGACATTTCTCAAATATCATCTTTAAAGCCAAGTGGTTTGGCGATTGCCTGCATTGCCTAAATGTAACCCTTGTATATTACCGGTCTTCGTATGTCTTTTCAGATGAACCGCCTGCACCTCGTTCGCTGCGAACACATAAGAGTGAACACTATACATAAAGAGACCATCTACATTCTTACCAGGTAGGAATTTGTTTGGAACCGACAATTGATGGCTATGAGAGTGATGAGGGATATAGCAGTGAGTGTACTTACCGTCGCTCGATCTTTTATAGTCCTACAACCTAGAGTCGCACTCACAGTTAACAATATAGTATAGCTTGCCCAGTAGGCTGACATGGATTGAGCTTACTATACCAATCGGTTGGAATATCGAAGTCGTGAGATAAGTCTTAACTATCACAATGATGTATGGCGAACGTTTCAGTATATTTTGATGGCCGTCTCTCTGCCCAGTATATTTATCGTCAATTTAACAAATGTTTAGATCTACTACTTGAACCAAGTTCATTTAAATAGAACATACAAGAAGCTTCATAGCGATTTATGTAGTAGCCTGAAATCTAGGATTTACTTCTTATTAAATAAAGTGCAATACATAAATTCGATATTATGATAATCCTGAATAGGTTTACGTCGGATAGCTAATATTACGGGAGCCGCACTCGAGCCCTGCCGACAGCTGGTATGGCTGATAGAGGAGGGTCTAGTCGTCGTAGGTAGGTATAGGTAGATCAATTTTCTGCATATATACTCAGACCGATCAAGATCAGATAGGGTGGAAATTACTTTAGTACCTCCTCGGCTTGGACGCCTAACAGTAAATAAGGAACAAGGTAGGCAAGATAGAGGCGAAGAGAAGCTGGTCATGGAAGTCGATAGTAAGTACACTCTGTTTCCGCCTATGAATGCAGCGGCTGATTCCGAAGAAAGATAGAGGGAGCTCTTCGAGGTCGATTGACATGTCGATCATACATTATCTACGTCTATCAAGCGCGGTCTGACTGCTATATTATGTGAAGCTGCAGAGGAATAAAGATTCCATGCTTGGGAGGACTGACGAATTTGCAGTCTCAATCCTAAAAGCTGCCCACTATAGTCGCATTGCGATTAGAAGCGCCGGAAGAGGGTTTCCAGACGACCTCTTCCCCAAGAATTGTCGCAGCATGGCCGTCGATCGTTGCTGCCTTGAGATGGCGACCCTTGGGGACCCTGAATTTGATCCTCACTTCTGCAGGCGGCGCGTTGTGGAACCCGATCACAGTGGTGACTGTACCAGCGTTGACATTCATGTTTGTCTGATAATCAACGAGTCCCCATCTCGTCGGCGCCTTCTGGATCCCCACTGGACCTTTACTTAACCAGCGTCGCGGCACACCCTTCATGACAAATAACACTTCCTCATCCGGGTGCTCGAATAGCAATGCGGCTCTCAAGACAATCGGGGTTCCAAATTGCGCTGGCTGGCAGTAAATTGTCGAGCTACTATTATCACCAGTCCCCACAACCTCAGACGCAACCCACATACCCCGGTTGTAGACACGATAGCGGTGATTGAAGAGGAACAAGACGAACTCGTCAATGCGGTCTTGAAGAAGCAGAGACAGCGCGTACCCATACGAGATAAAGCCCAAAATATCGCGCGTATTGGGCTTGAATTCCACAATATTTGCGAGAACACCGTAACTCGTGAAGCCGTATGCTTGCATAGAGTTGATCACTGTGTTGGTCTGGTTCGTTGACAAAATTGATGCTTGCAGAAGTTCAGCATAGACGCGGTGAGCCCATTTCTGGGGCGTATAGTCAGGATCCGCCGCCATGGCTTCACGGGCGCGGATTGTCTCATCTAGGACGACAGGCACGTACGGAGGGTTGAGATCCTTCTGAGTAAACTTTTTCATCGTTACAGTCGTTTGGTTGATGATCTGGGCGGCCCGCTTCGTCCAGTCATTAGCATGATCTGCAAAAATGGGAATCTTGGCCAGATCCTTGAACCCACGAGCGGCCATGGCTCCATTGTTCCAGTATGGCCTAACCCAAACATACGAGTCTTGGTTTAGTGCGGCGTCCGACTCGCTCCAACCCGAAAGCAGGCCATAGGCAGGATCGTTCGTGGGAAGCCTGAGGCCCTCGTCGTGTAAATCCGTGAGCAGCTTAGCCCAGGCAAGGATTTTGTTCTTGTTCTTCTCAACGAGAGTCGTGTCACCCGTGTATTGCACGTAGCGAGCAATCAACGAGAGAGACATGCCAAATTGCCCGACTTCTGGCCCCCGCATCTTGATATCGCCGTTGTCATAGACATACCAGTCCATGTAATTTTCAAAAACGGCTTTCGCTTGTGCAAACCTTCCCCAAGCAAGGTTCGCTGCGAGGGAAGTGGTGAAGATGTCTTGGAATCCGTCGTACTCCGAACCACCGTAGTCATCCTCAGAACTACCGTACTGGGAAGACACGCCCGAGGGTCGCTGGATCAGTTCCATAGCGAAAGAATGCTTTGCCATGTCAGCCCACGTCTGGTCGGGGAGAGTGAGGGGAACAAAGTCGGCCAGCTTTGACTCCCAGTAGTCTGCCCAGCGCATGAGAGCAGTATAGAAAGCGGTCGCGGTCGGCCGGCGACGTATGGGCAAGAACTCCTGGTAGTCTAGGGAAAAGTTCTTCTGGCGCACAACACCGCCCTTGACCCATTTAGTAGAAAACCATATATGGACAATCTTGGGGTCTTGAGCGTCGACATCCGCAAACATGAGCACATCGATCCAATCGCCGGCATCGACATTACCGCGGAAAATCTTGCGCGAACATGGCCGCCAGCCCAGCAGACCATCCCAGTTCTTGCCATGCGTGCCATCGATGGCATCCGGCACGTCGTTGGTGGGCTGGTAGTTGACGGTCGCGGAGTCTTCGTCTACAGCCAGCGAAGCGTTCGCTTGGACAGTGCCGAGGAACGTGTCCCCATCCCCCACGTAGGATGGGGACATGATATCGCGCACATGCTCTTCGATCGGCTCGCCGCCGCCATCCTCGAGGAGACGTTCTGCGATGATATCGTTCTGCGCCTCAAACACGGACTTGGGATCCAAGCCGAAAAGCTGCTTAACCGTGTTGGTTTCAGCGATGGCACTGTTTGAGGTTCCTTCGACATGGCGAGGGAACTCGCGTCGTTTTCCAGAGGCCGAGACCAGGACAAGAGGGCCATCGAAGCGCGTCAAATCCTCGTATGTTGTCCATGTCTCTCCTTTGTAGGAGAAAGTATCAACCACGGAGAGGCCAGCAACGGTAGCCACATTCTCTTGCCGAGGCATCATCGGTTCGGCCGCGATGAAGTCGACATTAGCATCACGCTGTATTGGTGAAGGGGGTGGAAGAGGAAGATCTCTAGATCTATGGTAGGCTTTTCCATGCTTGGCCGTACCGGCTCTGCTGGCCGCAATAGCAGACGCAAGACAAAGGAAAAGGAACGACTTGTAAAAAGAATGAGGAGCCATCGCTACGGCTATCAGACGGGGAGATCGATTGGATTCCTGGACGGGAAGAAGGTGCTTGCAGAACGAACAGCGAGAAGAGAACCTACGGGTGGCATCATTCAAATAAGATTCTCTACTTAGGTGCCAGATACCTGAATTACGGATCCTTCAATTCCATTTGAGAACAAGGTTGCAGATAATTTTGCCTTTTTCTTTTATATTACTTCGTATTCCAGAAGCCTTAAAGCTCATTGAAATTTGAGTTCTCATCTCGCTTGCATACCCAATTGGTAAGCGTAGACGGGGGGCAGGGGTTCTTCAAGATGGTAGATATAGATAAACTCCATTAGTCGACAGATTGGGAATCGTGAACAGGGAATACTTCAAATTTTGAACAACGTTATTACTACTTGCTAGCTGCCTTTAGCGGGACGACATGCAATCATATCTCTTGTCGTGGGGTTATGCAGCAGTCTAAGAGCCCCCTCGAAGTAACTCGCTTAACGAGTCAAGGAACCAGTAACACCTCGAGTAGTGGTGAAACTGCTTTGCATTCACCAAAGGCCCCCTCCATTCGTATGCACCTTCGCTGCTCCATTCCCGTTTGGCTCTCCCCTCGTTTCTACAAAGAGATGCTCCATGCCAAATGCCTTCACGTTAGTTATGCTCTCCTCCGGCACTGAAAACGAATACTGCGTTTTCACGCTATCTTTCGGCATTAACTCATCGCCCAAGTGACGATTAAGCAACTTATCTCCCAGCACATTCCCAAAACTCAGATTGTCGTTGTCAGCTTGTGTTTCTGCAAATCCCCATGGAGTAAGGTTCTCTTCATTCCATTCTCTCGTTAGGAATCGGTCCCCTCGGACGAGTGCTACGGCATCCGCAAGAATGGCATAGGTGATCGTTCGCCCGGCACACAATCCAGTACCGGACTGTTTCGCTTTAGCCTGCTCTGCGACAAGGCCCGGGTAGAGCTCAACATTGTCTGGGTGACCATACAGAGACTTTAGAGAGGCGGAAATCGTGGGATCCGCGTTCATCTCAAGGAACGTCTGATATGGTCGCAGGTGGCAAAGTCGGCGTAGCTCATTTAGAGTACATGTTTTGAGCTCGCGGCCATGGCGGATGCCATTTATCTCGATAGACTTGAAGATAGCTGGAATTTGGCGTCCGCCAAATGCACCAGCACGGTACGAGGTGGCTTGGTTCAGGAAGCTGGCCAACGTGCTGTCGGGGAATTTTTGCGTTTTAGCATCACGTTGGACATTGGGGTCGAGGGGAAAGTAATTTCGAGTACGAGGGTTGCTTTGCTCGCGATCACTATTGTGTTCTCGTGTGAGATTGGAAGTAGCTGTTGCATTCTTTTGATCTTCTTTCAGCTCCTCGGCAATCTTTTTCATTCCGAGTTTTTGAAATAACTTATTCACCCATAGTTCGTCTTCTTGAGAAAGGACGCTGTGCCAACGATAGATGAAGTTGAATTCAATTGAACATTGGTTACCGGTGGCTTCGGGAATGTTCGCCTCTGTAGGGGTGGAGAAATCAGCAGCGATCGGTAAGGTCCACGCTGTCTTCTCTCTGTTGACTCCCAAGAGTTGTTTGACGTAGTCTTTCATGACCACCGTTACGAATGTGTTTCCGTTGATCAAGCGGGCTGTCTGAAACAGATGCTCGTCCAGAACTGCAGTCCCTTCCGTGTCTGAAGCTGAGGGAATCGTAGCAAATCGTGCATCCTCTTTGCTGTGGATCAGAAGCTGCTCCGCGATCCAGTTATGGTTACGACTCCAAAGTAGCGCCCACGCAACCAGTCCTGGTGGCTGCACTCCCATCCGCGCATCAGCGAACACATCGGGGTACAGCTTCCCACGGCCACCAGCTTTGTCACGAACGCTATCTTGCATTCCCTGACTCCAACCTAGGACGTGACGTGGTCAGTCTTTGAGCTTTTCTCAATTATGACATGTGATTCAAAGAAGTCTTATGTTTCACTCACCATACAACCATGCCAGATCCACATATCCGGTGGTTGAATTATGATAGCGATTGCTGGAGTCTGTATTGAAGAGGTCGTGCGTGATCAGGGTTGCGAAGTAGAACATGTGAGCGGAAGTACCGCAAGGATGAGCACGAAACCCGCCTTCCTCTGGTCCTCTCCTCTTGAATAGCTTCTCAAACACAAGCTCCGGATCTGGAAGCTGTCGCGGCATGCTCACAGTACGGGGGACTGGGACGTCGCGAATGTAGTGCCCACCTGCGATGCCGATAGAAGGTTGATCAGGATTATTACCAGAGCCATCAGCGCTGCGATACTGGTAACCTGGTATATGGCTCCAACTGGAACTAGGGTGAGGTAGGCTGGTCCACAAAGAATTGATGACAACTCGTTCCAAAGTTGAGCCAAAAGCGGATTTAGGAGAGAGCGGTAGCTTGAACAACCAAGACATGAGCTTCTCTTGCCGCATGTCACGATCATCAACCTCACCTGCACGGAACTGGACGAGGTAAGTGATGACATCTTGAATGTCGTAGATTGTTGACTTTAGACCAACGGCACGCAAGTCAGCTACCACTCCATTCGCATCCTTCTTCAACTTGTCTTCAAGAATCTGAAAGGTTGTGAGAACGTCGCCTCGGAATTGAAGGTCACTAGTTGTATTTCCCATTTTCAATGGTAGGGCTCAAGGCTGATGAGTGTCTAAAGTATTGCTAAGCTCTGTGCTGTCCAAAGCAATGTTCAACTAATCGAAGAAGGGCGAGGTACTAATTATAAGTAGGCCCCAATATACCACAAACTGAAAACTGAATACACCGATTAGTGATACTGATTGGCTGCGAAGTGCATTGTAAACAACCCTCAGCTGAAAACCTGCTGATCTCAGCTGATTCTAGGATATCGACCTGAGACACAGTCTGACCACTGCAGGTATCTTCGCATCTGGAAGCTTGCAGAGAGCCCCGCGGATAAAAAACCGCCTTCGGTCATCACAACAGCCCATTATCTGCCTAGAATGCAGGGAGTCAGCCATATGCGTATGGTGGTACAGATCTCAGCTCAGCCTGCTGCTTACCCCCAATTCATCCTGCGGACACATGTGATTAACAAGCCCCCTTGTCTACTGAGGCCACTCTCTGTTGCAGTTTACACCAGCCATGGTGATTCAAAAACCTTTTCCTTACGACTAGCCACCAAGATTCAAAAAAGTGGGTATAGACGGACACCTTCCTAGAAAAGCATTTGTTCTCTTCTCCAGCTTTACAGTCGATTCAAAGGTTTTCTTTCGCATTTTTCGAGCACATCCTCAAAGATGGTTTCAATACTTTCCATTTGGCTCAGACCAACTCAATCCAAAGTGGTGGAAGCGATCAAAGCAGAAGATCATTTCTATGCTCGTGGTGAGGATAAGTACAGAGGACCTTGCCCAGGCTTGAACGCACTGGCGAACCATGGAATACTGTGAGTGTCTTCCTTTTCCTGTCAGCGTCTCCTCACCTAGCTTTCTTTACATATTGACAGACCCAGGCCACGAGACGGGCAGTCTATCAGCATCGATCGTCTCAAAGCTACACTCGCCTACTTGCGCATGAGCGGTACTCTCTCCAACGTCCTCATCAGTGCCTTAGTTCCTGTTATCAATTTCAAACCAAATCGATCCACGTTCGACCTTCAAGATTTGGGTATACATAGTCTGCTCGAGCATGATGCGTCTCTGACCCGACTTGATCTACGAGATGGCGACAATGTGCACTTTCAGCCTGAACTCTTCGAACTCATGCTATCAGATGCGGTTCATAGCCATCTCGACAAGTCGCAGGCAGCGGAAGATGATTCGTACACTATTCAAGATATAGCTCGTACCCGTGCTCGTCGTACACACGAACACCAGGAGGACGATCTTCCGCCTCTACCATTCATGTCGAAACTGGCCTCGTACTTAGAGGCAGCGGCTGTGCCCGTTTGTTTGGGCGGAGGGAAGGTGAACATATCATTGTCAGAGATGAAAACGCTTTTCGAGGAGGAGAAACTACCGGATTGGATTGTCAATCCCTCCGCTGCAAGAAAGACGACTAGGAAATTGACAAGTGTTGGTGTGCTCGGTATGGCGTGGATTGCTTTTCAGATCTGGGCCAAAGGCTGGCTTTGGATTTAGTTTCAGGCTCCTTGTAACTGCGAAGTTTATAATTTAGTTATAGATGGGTCTAAATTTGCCTGATGTTTGACAATTCTCTATCACAATATCAGACAGGCTAAGATTTGTGAACATGAAAGAAAATCTAGCTAGAGGTCTATAATGCCAGAACATCCACGCCTCTCAGCCTTCCAAAAGTCCATCGACAGTATCTGCCACATAAAGTCCTGAAAGTAAGCTCCATCGATCGATTCATGGGGATTTCCAATATTATTTTGCATACGCCAGTAATGTCTCTTGCCTGTCGGCACGCACATTTTGAGTGCAAGGGTCAAAAGCGGGGCATTATTTACGTGAGGTTCGCTTAATGCAGGCTGTCTGTGTGTAGCTGCAGCGCTTCCAACTTTGCCATTCAGGCACGCAGCGAGTAGCAATCACCCAGATAGTAAGCTGTTGAATCGTCAGCATTTGGATGGCTGAGCCCTTTGCCCGGGACTGGAGCCAATCTGCAAGCGTCTTTCTTGTTCCCATTTCAGCTTTGCAAGGTGTAAGCCATATGCATCACGATTGACTCTCACATGCTATTCCATCTGCATTCCCGCGCATGTGCTGCATGGTCCTCTCAAGAAACGTACCACATATTGCAAACTTTGGCTGCTCCAGAGAACTGTTGAAGCTGACAGCCTCTTCTGAGGAACCGACACGTCTTCTTCCTGCAAAACAAATAAGCATTTCCAGACTCTTGAAACTCGGAGGCAAGATTACTTTATGCTCGCAATCGAAACACAATACAATGGCGGACACTGCCAAGTATAGCTTCTCAAGTGCAATCAATATCTCTCTGTCACAGACGAAGAAACTTTTCCGGTAAACCAGGCTACATTTCAGCTGAGAATCCTGCTGATCTTACTCGGTTAAACGGTTTGTTTTCATACTTACTTGGAGATCAACCTATCGGTGCTCATGCATTACGATACGAGAGCACAGCAGTCAGAAATGGTGAGATGACCCTCGAATTGTTGAGCGCCCGCATAATATTTCATGCGCATTGGATGAGAAGCATTCTCGTCCTGTTCAGCTGAAGCCGTGATATACGATCTCTGCCCGTTGGTGCACACCTTTTGTGTAGGACCACAGCTTACTACATATTCGGTCATCTTACTGCATCTTACTGCATACTGGTGTGCATTATTGATATTACATGACTGCGTAAGCAATACTGTTATTAGGACCCGATATTAGGGGTGCCAGTGTAACTGTCCACTCAAAAAGGCAGAGAATCAGTAGTCGCTGCTGGGCAGGCGACATCATCTGATCCTATCAATGGAAGAGGCATAAGCCTTAAAAAGCGAGGCTTATGAGCTGAGAATTCCACATCAGCCGTCCAAATCGTGTTATTGGCTGTTTGTACGATAAATGGAAAGCATTCGAGGTGAAATGCTGTGGTATTGTCTTTTGAGAAGGGGGGGGATGTAAATTTCCGTAGAGTGATTATTATGCCTATTTGTGAATCTTCATCACATGATCCTTCAAGCTGTATCTGCGCATTTACTTAAGTTGTAGCCGTCTACTTTCCCTTACACGCATATTTAAGCTACTTTCAAAGCTTCTCATCATGGCATATTTTACAGTGCACAGTTTCCTTGCCCTCTATACTATATTGTATCAGTGCTTCTTCCTCACTGTCTCAGCTACCTTCGAAGACTCATCTTCCTCGACATATGCGTCTGGGGCTTCGCGGAGTAAATGTAGATACATCCCTGGAGATGATGGGTGGCCAACCCAAGCCGAATGGAAAAATCTCAATGACACGGTCAGCGGGCGACTCATCAAGACATTACCTCTGGGTCATGTATGCCACGATCCGACTTACAACCAGTCGGCTTGTGGAAGTCTCAAAGAGCAATGGAGTGTTCCAGGCGTTATGTAAGTCTATACTTCTGCAGGCTATCGCTCCTCCTCTCTCTCTTTCTTTGTTCAATAATAAACAGCACTGATAACGACCAGGGCTCCCTATTCAGCAGAAATCCTTTCAGCATATTTCCAGAATCACACCTGTGATCCATTCTCTCCTAGGACTACTCCTTGCGAACTTGGCAACTACGTGAGTTATACTATCAACGTATCTTCTGTGGCCGACGTCACTGCTGGGATCAAGTTCGCGCAGAAGAAGAATGTGCGTCTAGTTATCAAGAACACAGGACATGAGTATGTGAGCTCAATTCACTGTCAACACAATGCTAAATCTTGGTTAGTTTCATCGGCAGGTCTACAGGCAGCGGATCGTTGGGTATATGGACTCACCACCTTAAAAACATCGATGTCATATCAAACTACACCAGCAACTATTACACAGGTCCAGCAGTCAGGATAGGAGCTGGTGTAATAGGAGGCGATGCTGGTGCGGCCCTAAGCAAAATAGGGTACCGCATGGTGGGTGGCCAGTGTCCAAGTGTAGGTGCAGCCGGAGGCTACACTCAGGGTGGGGGACACTCTCTGCTTACCGGCCTATACGGACTCGGAGCGGACAATGCACTCGAATGGGAGGTAGTGACCACCCAAGGCGAGCACGTCTTTGCTACTCCCACGCAGAACTCAGACCTCTATTGGGCATTGAGCGGTGGCGGACCGGGAACATATGGTGTTGTCATCTCACTCACTACCAGACTTTTTCAAGAAAGTCCAATCGGCAGGGCTTCGTTTCACTTCAATACGACGACTGTGGGAGGGGAAGATGCATTTTGGAGGGCTGTCGATGTCTTCCATTCCCATTTGCAACCAATTGTCGATAACCATGGTATCGTTGTGACTTATCGTATAACTAATCCCGGGGGTCTCCTTGTTCATACTATCACTGCTCCTGACCGCACTGCCGATCAGATCGAAAGAATACTAGCTCCTATGACATCTGCTCTAGCAGAGTTGGGATTAAACAAGAATAAGATCGGCTTCACAAAGGAGCAGGTAGAGAGCTACTATGCCCACTGGATGACAACTGTCGGACCTGGACTCAAAGAGGCTCCTTCTAGTCACTTGGTGTCTGGCAGATTCATCTCACGAAAAGACATGCGCACCAACGCACATGGTATCGGACAAGCCATCCGAAAATCCATAGCCAACGGCCATTTCGGATTTGTCTGCAACGCACTCAACGCTCAGAAGAATATCCAAGCACCGGTATACAAAAACGCTGTCCAGCCATACTGGCGAGAAGCTTTGCTTAGCTGTATCATTGCCAGCGTCTGGGATTGGAGCATTCCATTTGCAGACATGGCAGGACGCCAAGAAGAGATGACCAAATTTGTCGATCCACTCATGAAGAGCGTCACCCCTGGATCTGGCGTGTACCTGAACGAAGCGAATGTCCTAGAGCCCAACTGGCAGCAGGAGTTCTATGGCCCGAACTATGCGAGGTTGAAGGATATCAAGGAGAGGTGGGATCCGAAAGGGTTGTTATTTGGGGCTACGTCGGTTGGAAGCGAGTCCTGGCATATTGATGCCAAGGGTCGGTTGTGCAAAAATTAGTTCCAAAACGATCATGTATCTAGCTAGCTACGAAGGACTGTAGGTATGCTCTCTAGGAGCGCATCATCGCTTGCCCATATTATATGGCGCATGGATATATGGGGGGTTATCTACTATATCTAGATAATATCGAACATTATCGAACTGATTGACTGAAGAAATCTGGATACCTTAGTATCTGCGCACTCCCTCGTCTTCTATATCGAGTAAAGATTGAGAACACTTGATGATTTTTCCGTAGGTAAGCTTCTAATTGATATCAGAGAAACGGCGAGGTAAAGACTTTGTATTACTTGTCTGAAATAATAAGAAAAATGGCTGCTACTTTATACCGAGCTTAAAAGCCTTAGCTAGTTTAATTATTAAGGCTTAGTATATATGATTATATGAGCTCGGATTATTTGCTATGCTTGTGTTATATTAAAGTATACTACTGAAATCTATAGCCTTACTTGTGTTAGATTTTACTACAGTACCTCGACTTCTTCCACGAATATTATGACCAGCACCAACTCCAAACCATCCACAACATACGTATACGCTCGAGACGACAACGGCGACTACTATCATCATCGTCTCCTCGTTATTACGCTCGCCGCGCCGAAATCCGTCACTCAACGACGACTCGCGAACTTGTTTGTGATACCTCCCCACGAAATAGATGTGTGAACCTCGCTACCGGGATGAAACAGATCAGTCAATACTATGTCTTCCTTCTTAATTTCGAGTCCGTTCGATCCCATCAACATCAAGTCGTATTATTCCCAAGCCGACCCGATGGCGAGGATCGTGGGCGATATTATCGTTCTCCTCGCCCCAGTTATTATCTATCAATCTTGCGGTTTCATTATTATGGGTCTTCTGGTAAGCAAGCTCAAACTTGCCGACAAAGTCTCTCGACCTTACTCCAACCCGACTACATGTCCCGTGGCAAGGATCTTGTCGCTATTGTCTTTTCCCTTGCCCAAATTATTCTCCAGAAATCTCACGTTCTTGACACCTATAGTATAGTGTCTGTCTTCTGACAAGTAAGCTGAATTTGTCAATGATCTCTAGACTCCTGTCAAATCTGTTGCGAACAGCATGTCCTTCGACAGAACTCTAGCTTGCGATCCACTATTTCACTAGAAAGGAATCAATGCGAAGTAAAGGCTTTGGGCATTTTTAATAGGCAGGAGGTTGAGTTGTAGGTTGATTCATAGCTAGAAGGAGGGTGGGGGCGGAGGAGAGTGAGGTGAAGCTGTATACGCCTCTTCGAAGGCTTGGATGAACTCCGAGTCTTTCTTGCTTCTGTGGGATATCAATATATATAGATGGCAAAGATTGGAGGGATTTCTATGCTTTGATGCTAAGAACCTGAAGCCGAACCCACAGAGACTTCTCGGCTTCGCTGATCGTCCCTTCGAATCTCTTGAAGAACTTTGTAGCTACTTTGGCTGCTCGTTTCTTCTTCTTCCTTACAAGCTTGAGGAGAGCGAAAACCCGCCCAGTGGATGTTAGAAGGCAGGCTTGCAAGATTGAAAACAGGTAATATGATAATGCTTCCGGAAATTAAGCACGATAGAGCATACCGGCTATCTATTCTTCCTTCATCCACATCATATTCATCAGCATTCGCAGAACGTTTCACTGACATTCCATTCGTCCTACATCTTCCTCATGTTCACCCGGTCTAGCGGAACGACGTCCCGGCTCTCTATTGTCCTTCATACTCATCATGTTCGTTAGCTTTAGCAGAACGTTTGCCCGGCCCTCCCTTCGTCGTTCAGCTTCCTCAGATTCGTCAGCTCTGACAGAACGTTCCGCCAGCTCTAACTTATACGACTTCTTAGATCGCTTCTTAACATCTCTAGGCGCGACAGGCTCTGGGCTGACGAACTTCCCCTATCCGCTTCTGAACGATTCTGTAGCAGAGGTCTTACGTTACTTCCTCATGCCTGCCAAAGGTGTTGCGCCTGCAATAGATCAGTTTTGATGGCATTCTTATCACCGAAGACCAGCCGTCCAAACATCATACGTAGAATACTCACTTTCGGACTTCCGCTTCGATGTCATTCTGGCCATGACTCTTAGACTTGCGCCTCGATGTCGTGTTGCCATGATGCCTCTTTTGAAGAAGATGTTGCGGTATTTTAGCGCGCTGACGCGTGCAGACCTTGTTAAGTGGATGACGGTATTAAATTTATTGGTCGAGGAATTGTAGACTGAATATGCAAACTATGAGACAAACTTTTAAAATCTAATAATCTCAAAGGTTAAGAGACAGTTCCGGACTACAAGGCATCCTGACAAGTTAATATAGACAGCTTAGACTATCGAGGCCAAATTATATCTGTATAAATAGATATCACATGCTAGCAGTACACTTCAAGTTATATATAGGTACTTATTACCAACGAAGTTCATATTCTGATAACAAGACAAGACCTTTAGTAACCTCCCACCTCGAGATCAGAGTCTATCAGTCCCTCTTCATCAACTGACTTCAAATCTGACTTTTAAGGCAGAAAATAGTGTCTCGAACCCTCCAATATATCTGATATCAAGTTTCACATCAAGTTTTGACCTTAACCCTATCTGCTTCCCACGATCCTTCTCATATTCCTATTCATAAAACCACCTGTCTTTACATGCTCCATGTGATTTCTACTAGTGTAGATGCGCAATCAAGCGAGTGAATGGTATATCGACAGCGTGACTTATAATGGCAAAAAATGAAACCCTAACCTGTGAAACTGAAACTTTGATTAATAAGCTCCTGTAGTACGATTCGTTTTCGTTGTGTTCACGGCTGCCTTCTTGATCAGAAGAATAGTAAAATCTCTCGAGTAATCGGTCTCAAGTCTTTGTGATTTGAGACTTGGATGGCAAAATCCTTTTTTGGTTTTGAGCAGAGAAAAACATACTCGTAGTCGGTCTTCGCAGTCGACGTACTTCGATAAAAAACAAAACCAAACGGCAGCTATTCAATCAACCTCGCTGCCTGAAGTCCCGAAGTCCTAGAACGGTCCTGTGAAATCTCTCTGCAAAGGCTCTTTCTCTACCAAAGTATGATCACAATACCAATCACTTCCACCAGTGCATATAAGTCTGATACATAGGCGATCTTTGTTTGAAGGCATTGTGAACGATTCCTAACAAAGCTTCGTATTGCGGATTAAAAGCGCGATACCGTAGACTGGTGCAGGATTCTGAAAAAGAGAATTTGGATATGAAACTACAAGGAAAATTTGTGCCTGAAATTCCGTTAAGAAAATCGATGATGTCCTCGGCAAAAGCTAACATTTCACTCAATAACTCTAACACCGACCAGTACAGTACATGTTATCCTGCATAAAAGCCGACTGGATAGCAATTGTGCAATCCTTCGTGCCACTCAGGGGATAACAGTCCCCTACCTTACCGCGACCGCTTACATAGTACTCCCAACTTCCATTATCGCGCCTGTAAAAGTCCATCGCAGGTCCATCACAGGTACCTTCCAGACCGGCCGAGACGCTGAAGATGCCGTTCTGGGGAAGGAAATTGTCGGGGTAATCTTCAAATAGCGCGATTCGTATTAAGCATGCGGTCGCAGGTAAAGTCGTTGGAGTTTATAGCGACGATGTCGTATATGTCATCAATATCGGGCGCGAAAGTTATGACGGTGCGCCGGCCCACTTCAGAGAAGGACTATTAGTATTTGCCCAGCTACCAAATTTCCGGAAGGAGTTGCAGAAGAGGTTCTTGCTTTGATAGTTTGTTTGGAGTGTATGTTGTGATGTATCACACATTTCTTTAGCAACGTACTTCAACTAGCCGTATGTATTAGTCGTACATGAAAGGCTCCGGTAGAATATAAGTAGCTAAATTATACCTCTCGGACATACTGAACAATCGAAAGGTAGAATATTCTGAGCTTATTATCTATATCGCCTACTGCAGCTTTACCTATACAGGACGGACGACCAGTTCGAATATATTAGCTTACGCTCCCTATTATAAGCTTAAGGATTATTACCAGGTTTAGTGTTACGAGGAAGCTATTTGGGCCTATGGATACAGGCAACCTAGGCAGTTAAAGAATATTCCCTTATTTAGATTGCACCGAGCTATATGTTAATCAATAAAGGTCTTTCGTACTTACTACTCGAATCTGTAGAGTCTTCGCCACCTAAAACTCTTTCTTGACTCTATCCTCGGGATCCGGGTACGCTGGTCTAGCATCGACACATTCCACC
Source organism: Neospermospora avenae (assembly GCA_014282315.1). Taxonomy (NCBI): domain Eukaryota; kingdom Fungi; phylum Ascomycota; class Leotiomycetes; order Helotiales; family Ploettnerulaceae; genus Neospermospora; species Neospermospora avenae. The sequence goes on along the minus strand of JACBAH010007132.1, from coordinate 1,540 downwards.
TTACTTTGTCATGAATTTTGAATTACTCCACATTTAATAATATTCTGTCAGAAAATGACCTTACCCTACTGTACTATTGTCAGTAGTGATTTATACATATCACCAGCAGGGGTTCATCGATCCTCACTCGTTAGCTATGAAACGATATAATGATCAAAATTGTCTTCCCTCGCTAGTAAATCACTTTTTCCCTTGGAGTATGAGATACTTCACTCGATGGATCCGTCATAGTGACGCATAGTTCGCTGTTATAAGCTATTAACTAGCGTACTAGACACCAGAGGAAGGCGTATAATTGCGTGTCATATTTAGAAATTAACGAAGCTTTACAGATACGTTTAAAATTCTTTAATTCTATTCCATTGTATATCAATTCTAGTCATCAGCCTCAATTTTACCTTTAGGGCTACTCACTAATTAATTTCGATATCAATAAAGATCTATCAAGATAATCATCAAATCTCTGAGATCAGCACGTCGTCTCTACATTTATATAATGAGCAAGAACTCCTAGACACACAACAATATTTACTAGTAGCTAGAGATGGCAATATAGCAACTGTTTAGTATTACACAAACTTCGACGTGTCTTAAAAAACAGCCTTGTCAAATCTCTGGGGTATTAGCTGGCAAGATTGAAAATTCTGATATACAACTTTTAGCAGATCAGCCGCGGGTGAGGGCGAGACACAAGCTTACACTTCTTACTAAAGCCAAAGCTTTCAAAAAGATATTCCTTCTCCTCGAATATTATGCTTATAATCTATCACTGCTACGATCTGCGGCTACTATATATATTCGAGATGATGGTGAAGTCAAGAGGAAGGAGGCTCCCGCTGCTGATTTTGGGCTTTGAGCTTTGAGACTTTAGCTGGAGAAGTCATTGTAGGTAGCGGGTTGAATTCTCGAGAACGTACTCGAATGGTAGGAATGGGCCAACTGCAGGCTTAAGAATCAGCAAAGCAGATGATACCAATTTCCTAAGAGCTGATGGCGTCGAGGATGATAAAGAGGATGATGAAGAAGAGGAGGATAATGATAAGAAGGATGTAGACGAGGAGGATGAAGACGAGAAGAATGAAGATAACGCATCTATCGACTCTATCCAAAACAGCTTACTTAAGGCCTAAACGAACCCGAGGTCTGCTCTAAAACAGTCCTCAAAGCCCGCCTTGACATCTCCAAATGAAAGAGTGGACTTGGGTAGAAGTGGCAAAGTCCAAAGATACAGTATGCAGTGCAGTGCAGTGCAGTGTTGATTCCAGGAAGTACAACCACAAATATAAGTAGTGCAATATGGCATCAAAGTGCGTGCCGTATCGTGAATTTACCTAGGGATTTAAGGTAGCGAACTACCGACTGCGTAGGCGTACTAGGCGGTTTTCCACTGGGCTACCTGCTACTGTAGCTAGGTAGGTTCGAACTTGACTAAGTGTACCTTCCAGGTTTCTAATCCTCGCCTCGGCTGGAATGTTTGTCCGGTCCGGTCCGATCCGTGGCAGCTATCAATGCAGGTGATTGAGATGCGGCCGCCCTCTCC
>JACBAH010007131.1:0-21379 GCA_014282315.1 Neospermospora avenae | reverse complement strand
CTTTCCCCCCCCCCCCCGCTGTCAGGAAAGTATTGGCGAGAAGCTAACATATCTCTAGAACTTGAGTCAATTCCTCATCATTGGAAGAATGAGTGCTCTGACTTTCAATGTTGCTTCAAAGTAAGCGAAACCTAAATCCTCACTATCTCCCAGTAGCTAGCTTGGCTAACATCTTACAGTGTAAAAACAATCATTATCCTCACTTACGGCTGGGTCAGTGAAGGACGCAGTTTCACAATCAAAGATGCTACGGGTATTGTGCTGGCGCTGGGCGGCGCTACATTATACAGCCAACTTTCCCAGAAGTAAACTTCCCCGGCAGTACGACTAGGGTTCGGGTTGGATCAATCGGTTGGGCGGCGTACTGGACTACAATGTTTTTTACATGAAGAGAGAAAATAGAATATCCATGTACCATCGTTTAGACCAAGGAAACAAACGAGACATTATCGTCATCGTATGAAATAAGCAATGAACGCGTGAGGCTATCTATGCTGCTAATTCTATTGTGACAAAATAAAAACGACACGAGCCCTAGGTGGCGGAACAATATACAGTGTGTCAATAGGTTTGGTAATGCATGGAAGTGCTTCTTCCTTTTTATGAGTTCCTCGACTGGTGATCTGGCAAATCACTTCTTCGCTCTGGTCAACATGATATTCGAGTACCTATGCACAATTAGCTCAGCCTCCGACACATCTCAAGCCCAAGAATGTGAAGTAGAATACATACGCAACAATGCCCGCAACAGTCATCAATATCCCCAACGCACTCTTATCCGTCAAGCCCCTCCCACTCAACACCCACCCAATACTCACAATACTCACCGTCTTCAAATGGCCCACCACTGTCGAGCTCACCGGTCCACTACCCGCAATGATGAAAAATTGGCTGATGTTAATGAGCGCTGCAAAGCCTCCGCTCGTGAGGATCATCATCCAGCGATACTGCGGTACATCGCCTAGGACCGGGATCTTGTCTACGATCGGAACGGCGAACATGAGCATCACAGATGAGATAGGTGCCTGGTTGAGAAGCAGTTGGGATGAGGACATGGCCAGTTTCTTGTGGTAGGCGCCGATGAGAACGGTGTAAGCGGAGGAAGCCAGGACACCGGAGAGGGCGAAGAGGATGCCGAGGGAGGAAGTGGTTTGCACGGCTGAAGAAGAGGCCGGTTTGGTGTCGTAGTAGGATGTCACGCCGACGCCGAGGCAGACGGGGATTAAAGCGAGCGCGGCGGTGCGCGGGATGGTTGCTGAGTAGAATACATAGTTGATGATGGCGGTCATAGGGGTGAGGAGCACGCGGCAGAGTTGGTAGACTGTTACTGTTGAAAAGGCGAGGGAGAGGTTGGGGAGAACGACGTTAAGACACATTGAGAGGGCGAGCTGGGTGGATGTTAATACTTTGTTCTTAAAATTTATCTCTTATCTCATGTAACGTGAGAATGAAAGGATCTGGGAAACTATGCATGTCAAAACTCACAGGTAACATCTCCACGATCCCCGCCCGCTTAGGCACAAAAGCCCCAATACTCTTCCTCGACACAACCCACAGCGTCAAGCCTGTACACACGAAATGAAAACTCGCAAATGAAGTCTGCATCAATTTGAAATTCGGATCATCGAAGATAGCTTTGTTGGTGAACACTATGCCGATGGTGGCTAACATGTTTATAGCGGTCCATATTAGAAACTTCTTCCGGGCTCCCGCTGTCACGACAGGTGTCGCTGCTGGTTGCGGTGGCACGACATCGAATTGCTTATCGTTGCTGGCCTCTTTCTGAGCTTCGATGTCGAGGAGAGGTATGCTATTTTCTTGATTGGATTCGGGCATATTGGCGAGGGGAGTTTATGAGAGAGAGGTCATGTGATGAGTACCCCTTTCGTATGTTGGTACGCGGGTGCTTGCGGTCGGCGTTTGAAGGGCGTGAAGCTATCGCGAGATGCAGATTGTCGAGAGAACTTAGCTCATTGGATAATTGCGCGATCCTGCCGATTGGGAAAGATGCAGTGTAATCGTGGACGGCGGTGCCTTACAGCAAGATGTCGTGCACGCAAGCCAGGGCAGGGCTGAAGAATTAAATTTGGTCGAAGCGCGGTCCTTCCCAAGTGTTCGGATGGGAGGAAGCGAAGGTTTCAGAAAGGAGACGCGCGACGGACGGGAATGTCATTGATAAAGCCAAGACTCCGCCTGTCAGCTAGGAAGAATACGAGGACTACTGGTGCCGTTTTATTGATAAGCTGACTTGTATTTGTTTCTGAAAGTCTGTGGTTATTGATATGATACTGAATGAAAAAGGTATCAAGATGAGAACGGGACCTCGTTCGGAGGAGATTACAGTGCAGAACTTACCTTACCTATGTACTTGTTATATCTTGTCTGAGGTGATCTATATTCTAGAGTAAACAGAAACTTCGATGAGATAACAGAACATGAGAACTATCCTGCAGTACACTAGTCCCGCTCAACATGAGATCTATCTGAATACTCTGATTGATATTGCTTCAGCTAATCAGGCAAGGTTGGTAATTGTTGTGTGGTTTTCAGTGCATCCATACATGAAGGTACCTATCAATAATGCCTGACAGCTGAAAAGCTAGAACCATTAATTTCCGAGGAAGCATTGCCAATACAGCTGATGATCTTCGGATTCGTCAAGAAGTCGTCATCAAATAGTGGGAAAAAGAAATGATACGTGATGGCAGCCTCGCTCTGGAGTGTTCCTCCAACATCCCGAGTATGTCTCGGAATACTTCCGTGAATTTGAAGCTTGAGTTGCGATACCTCGATACTCTCTCTTGAACTTGCCTAGCTAGTTACCTAACCTTGCTGTCAAGCGTTAACTTCGAAGCTACCTACCCCTTTTATTGACCCCTGCAATATAAATCTGAAGTGGCGGAAGGGCGGTCAGGGCACTTTAACCCCGCCATTAGGCAATCGATAAAGAGCTGAGTTGGAAACAGTTCAATAAGAAAAAAATGAAATGTTTTGACAACCAAAGCTTTGGAATTGCTATGCAACATATTAGATGACATGACTGATGCTCTGTAATCCTCGTAGAGAAATCTAGAAAAACGTGTGGCTGGCTGTACAAAAGAAACGGTCGTATTGAGTTAGTCGAGTCTCTTGCATTGCAGAAGCGTTTACAAATCCCTGGACCTCCCCCTCGCCCCTCCAAATCATCTCACCGATACATCGACCTTTCTTCTTATCTGATCCCATAACAACACATACACAACTGAAATAGCTACAATCTCCATACACTCGCAATCATGTCTTCCGAGAACACTTTCTTGATCTGGGGTGGTGAGGGATGGGTGGCAGGCCACTTGAAGGCCCTCCTCGAGAGCCAAGGTAAACAAGCTCCCAACTTGCCACATTGCTCTCGCGGCAGCTTACAAGTTTACAGGAAAGAAGGTCTTCACCACTACTGTCCGCATGCAAAACAGGGAAGCTGTAATTGCCGAAATCGAGAAATACAAGCCAACCCACATTCTCAACGCTGCGGGGTCAACTGGTCGTCCAAATGTCGATTGGTGTGAGGATCACAAGGAGGAGACCATCAGAAACAACGTTATTGGTACCATCAACTTGGCCGATTGTGCCTACGAGAAGGGAATCCACGTCACTGTCTTTGCAACTGGTTGCATTTACGCCTACGACGATGCCCACCCAATTGGCGGCCCGGGATACCTCGAGACTGACAAGGCCAACTTTGCTGGATCTTTCTACTCCGAGACCAAGGCCCACGTTGAGGAGGTTAGTACAGTGGCCATAACAGTTAGAACAGAGATATGAAGCTAACTCTGGCATAGATCATGAAGCACTACTCCAACGTCCTGATTCTCAGACTCCGCATGCCAGTCTCCGATGACCTCCACTCCCGAAACTTTGTTACCAAGATCGCCAAGTACGACCGCGTAGTCGACATCCCCAACTCCAACACCATCCTCCACGATCTCCTCCCCGCCTCTATCCTGTTGGCTGAGCACAAGGAACTCGGAATCTACAACTTCACCAACCCCGGTGCTATTTCCCACAACGAGGTCCTCTCCCTCTTCAAGGAGTACGTCCGCCCCGAGTTCACGTGGAAGAACTTTACATTGGAGGAGCAGGCAAAAGTCATCAAGGCCGGACGCAGCAACTGCGAGTTGGATACCACCAAGTTGGTTAACAAGCTCGCCGAGTACAACTTCAAGGTACCAGAGATTCACGAGGCTTACAAGGGATGCTTCCAGCGTATGGCCAAGGCTGGCGTCAAATAGATTTGCGAAGATTCCCCCCTTGTGTTCTAAAAGTCCTGAAGCTGCTTAGAATTCAAATAAAGCATGAATGAATTTACATTGATGAGCTGAATGAATACAAACATCATCCTGGTACCTTGTCTGACGAGGACGAGGCAGTGGCGGGAATGATGTCCCACTTGCTACGGTGGCTTCCATGACGAAATATTGTCATAGTGACCCATAGTGAATGCATACAAATATCAGACGACATTGTTCGTATCTAAATCTGAGTTAAAAAATACTTGTTGACTTTGGAGCGGTGAATCTGAATCTGAATCTTGTGTCTATCGGGAATTCTTGCCCCTCCATCCGAGCCCTGGTTGAAAACTAGAGCCTCGCCTCGTCATTTCCGAGAACCATAAACACGAATTTCTCTCAGCCTCACAGCCAAGTTATAGCAGATCGCGCGCACCACTGTCAACTACGACAACCAGACAAAGTTCTTGCGATATTTGTGGGCATCATACGAAGAAGCTGATTTTGCGAAAGAAATACCATCATGGTTGCAGATACAACATACTATGACGCTTTAGGCGTTAAGCCCGATGCCACCGAGTTGGAAATCAAGAAGGCATACCGCAAGCTCGCGATCATAACACATCCAGGTGCGTAGTCTCACTTTTCATGAAATCTACAATCTAAAACTTATCTGCAGACAAGAACCCCGGCGACGACACCGCCCACGAGAAGTTTCAAGCCATCGGCGAAGCCTACCAAGTCCTCTCCAACACCGATCTTCGCAAGCAATATGACAAATTCGGCAAGGACCACGCGCAGCCCTCAGACGGATTCGCGGATCCCGCCGAGTTCTTTGGCACCATATTCGGTGGAGAAGCATTTGTAGATCTGATCGGTGAGATCTCGCTCATGAAGGACTTGACGAAGACGATGGATATCACGATGCAGGAAGGTGCTGAGAATGAGGAGGAAGAGGAGTTCCCTGGCGAAGCGGAGGCCAAAAGACAAACTATGGCGGATGAGAAGGCTAAGACTGCTGCTTCTGGAGGAGAGGGTTCGAAGACGGGGGTAAATGTTCCTGCGCCTAGTGTGGCCGAGTCTACAGATACGGGATTCTCGAGCGCGAGTACGGCTGTTCCATCTGAGAAGCCGACTGTGAGTTCCGCTGCGTCGGGGACTTCGACTCCGAAACGACAGCAGCAGGGTATCCCGATTAGACAGGCGATTATGGACAAGACGGAGGAGGAGGCGCAGATGTCTGCTGCGGGTTTGACGGAGGAGGAGAAGGAGTTGCGGAAGAAGGAGAAGAAGAAGGCTGGTCTGTCAAAAGCTCAGAGAGATGAGTTGGCGGCTTATGAGAAGGAGCGTGCGAGGGTACGAAAGGAGCGTGTTGATACCCTGGCTAAGAAGCTCATTGATCGAATCAGTATATGGACCGAGACAGACAAGGGCCCTGATGTCACGAAAGCCTTTCAGGACAAGACTCATCTGGAAGTCGAGAACTTGAAGATGGAGTCTTTCGGTCTTGATATCCTCCATGCTATTGGAACAACCTATCTACAGAAAGCGACCGCTCTTCTTAAATCTCAGAAGTTCTTAGGAATCGGTGGTTTCTTCTCGCGGCTGAAGGATAAGGGAACCTTGGCTAAGGAGACATGGAATACCATTTCTAGTGCGATTGATGCCCAGATGACCATGGAGGAGATGGCTAAGGCGGAGGAGAGAGGAGGCGAAGACTGGACGGAAGAGAAGAAAGTGGAGTATGAACGTCGTGTTACAGGCAAGATTCTGAACGCTGCTTGGAAGGGAAGCAAGTTTGAGATTCAAAGTGTATTGAGGGACGTTTGTGATGAGGTGCTCAATGATAAGAAGGTGACGATGGCGAAGAGGTTAGAGAGGGCTCAGGCTCTGGTTATTGCTGGGGAGATTTATCAGAAGGTACGTGACACCCTGCCAAGCGAAAGCAAGACTCGAATGGGAATGATGAGTATGTAAATTGACTATTCCCAGGCCAAGCGTAACCCAGAAGAGGAAGGCGATTACATGGCTTTCGAACAACTGGTCGCTGAAGCAGCTATGAAGAAAGAGCATAAGAAGAAGTCCAAGGAGGAGAAGCCTAAGACGAAAGATACTCACGCAGCCGCAGCTGAGAATGTAGCTGCTGACGTACCGAACGTTCCTAAGCCTGCGAAGGAATAGATGCCGTCTTCTAAGTCTGGGGATTATTGGCCTCTTTGGCTATATATGTTTTTTCATGGATAGAAGGTCTGAAGATGGGAAGCAGACGGGACTACCATCACGTGCGGATGAGCGTTTGATTTGCGCATAGAGATCATCCTTCTTACTCCCATATTCTGTCCTTTCCGGTCTCAATTTATATCCCTCAATTTTCTTCTTACAGCATGGCACGGTACCAGACAGTGGGCAGTGAATCCCGTCGTTGCTCGCTCGACTGGATGCTTCCATTGAACCAGTCGGTAATGGTCCGTCCACATTTGATGCAGAGTGGAGGAGCAGCATGGATCTGGTTGATTTGACTATTTCGCGAAGTCCAATACGGAGGGAAGCAATTAGATTGATTGATAGGTAGATAGATACGTACCCTAATTGTGTGATATAAAGGAGACCAATTTTTCATACCTTTTTCTCTTTTTGTCTGATCCGTTACTGAGAAAACGTGAGCTGGTGCTGTGTCATAGCCTATATCTATGATCATCGCTTAGTAGACATATGCGTCAAAGTAAGTCTGATACAGTTAGAATATTTCTGCTGCCAGCCTGCTACAACTGATCGTAGTTCGCTTGCGTGACTCTGTCTAGATACTATGATGAAAGGCAGGATGATCACTATGAGAAATCTGGCATGAGAGACCATTACTCATAATAACAGTGGAATTCCGAGTGGAAGCTATTTGCAACCCTCACAGCATACTAAGATATATTTTCCGTCTTATGATTCATCACTTTCAGATAACCATACGAGTGTAACACAGATATGAACATCAACTACTCACGTTGAACACTTCAATATCATCTCATCAATAGCACTACATATGGATTAGTGATGTAGCATGATACTTCAAAGGAAATGTTTATCTTGTTGTCATGCTTGTTTGAGTGTTTGAATGTTTGAAAGACCAAAGACCCTACGTCAGAAATAGTAGAAGACTTCTGTAATTCTTGCCACGAGTTGATTTTGACTTTGCGATTTATAGTAGCACGTCGTGCGATTTCCAACGCTTGCTAAGCTCATGGAACACTTGATAGTTACCAGGTAGGATAAGTCTCTTGGTTGCAAGCAGTAAGGCTCAATGGGAGAGATTCTTCCAAAAAGCGGGTAGAAAGAGAGTGGTGGAAGAAGAATCTTGAGCATCCGGTTTCCAAAGTAGAGTGCTTTGGAAAAAGAGCCGGGATTCTGCAAGCAAAAATTGGAATTTTATGGCAGTATGAGCATCGCATAGCATTCATTGTATTGTTGTCTGTCCGGTGGAGATCAAGGGCTCGAAGCGAAGTCAAGCAAAAGAGCGGTCTGAGCCACAGAGTTGCATTCATCTTTGCTCCACAAATCATTGGAGCAAAATGCAAAAGACATACAACAGCAGGTATTCGCTGGTGGTCACCCACCCAACTACTAATCTGCCGATCTGGTGCTTGCGTATGGCAGAGCGGACGGGATGCCCATTTCTCACCAGTCTATGGTCGTATGTGGAAGGAAAACATTTATTTGGTTATATAAAGCATTTAAACTTTGCCGATTTGTCCACAACCCTGCCCAACCAGTGAATTGCTCTCTTTTGACTTATCAGACCCGAAAGAGTCTATGGTAGCGATTAAGAGGAATCGAATTCATAAATCGGATATAGTTGGAATTGCCTCCAAAAACCTCAGTCGTGTCGCCTATTGCTCAAGGCTTGAAGAAAGATAGACTAGACGTGGAAGACAGAGTCGAAGCCTTCACAGGATGACCAAGCTGGCTTAAGGGTGAATATCTGCTGCCTCTTATTCATAAGAAGAATTCGGTTTATTCGAAACCGGTTCCTAGTCTGGGGGGTTTGCCAGATTCTCTAAGACGGGGATCTCGGAGCCATGATTGAACGACAGCTCTTATTTCTGTGATATGTCTGATAGAATTGTCTTTTAGCGTGTCGTATAACATGAAACCCGGGTTTGAAAGAACGAGACAATTTTTGAGGCAAGTGCTCTAGAATACGAATTCTCGGTGGAATGTGAGGATATTTCTCTACTGGCACCAACAGCTTACTCGCAGATCTATCGAGAACTACTTGGGTATGTTGACAAGTCCATCAACGACAGCTCGGATACTTTTCTTGATCGTCCCTGCCTCTTGAATACCTGTGTATCATGTGACAAATCTAGGTAAGTTTCGCAAGAAAGGAAAGGTAGAAGAGTCAATGAAACGAGCGAAGGACTTCGAGGACAGGGAAGCAAGGCCTGATGAGTCTACGTAGTTGGAAAGAGGTGCGCCATTGATGATTTGAGGAGATGAAGGCAGAGTCTGAACTAAATACAACAAGTTGGAAACAATCTCCCCTCGCCGGATTGACCTGCTTCCAGCAATGCTTGTTCTCCTTTTGAAGCTAGTACATAAAAAAGACCAGGCGAGCTGCATCTTCATCTCAATGACCCGCGTGTCGACTGTCCACCATGCTATGTATGCCAATGCTACCCAGAGACCGAAAGGGCTTTCCAACCAGACAGTGCCTAGTAGGTGATGGTGACTGATGGGCAGATCGGGACGTCGACGGGATTGAGTGTGGGTGTGCTAGCAGGCCCGATGTCCTTTGCCAACCGAGTCGGGAAAAGTTTGTCGACCGGGCCCTGACGGCGCTGGCGCACAACAGAATTCTATAAAGGTCAGCCTCCGGCTTAAAAATGTTCTCTTCCTTGTGCAAGCACTCCGATAAATATGTAAATGGCCATCACCGAACTGAACATGTACACTGTACATGCCTTGTGGGATCTGTGGATGGGACTGGGTGCGGAGACCAGTCGATCGATGATGATACCCTGCAGAGAACAACACCTATGGACGAGGTACTGAGGCTGGGTCGAGAGTCTTCTCGAGTTCGGTCGATGTACTCGCGTCAATAGCGACTCTGCAGTCTACCTGAGATCTACGATACGTGTTAGCTAACTGTTTGTTAGAAGTTGAGGGAAGAGAAGAAGACGGACTTACCAGGAGGTCTCAACGAGGTGTTGTATCGTAAGCAACGATAGTTGTCGACGATATACACACGTCGTTGAGAAAGTTCGTGCAGTGAGTGCTGATCAGTATTTGGGTGCTGTCAAGTATACGCACAATACGGGATCGTGCCAGACAGTGTCTGTTATGAAGTGCTGAGATGTGTTGCGAGGTTTGCAGGATGAAGAAGAGGAAGAAGAAGAGCGAGATATGGTGCGAGATCACCTTATGTAGACGATCTTCCTCTTAGGTAGGAACAACTTTACTCGTCCTGAGCGCAGGCAGGTTCGTTCGGTTCAAACGGAAGTTGCTTGATGCACAGCGGCTCCTTCCTACTCAATATTTCAACTGGGCTCATCAGCCTTAATCCCAAAGGACCATTTCACGGAGCAGGCAGGTAGCAGAGCTATGAAAGCAGTTGCGGAATGCAAAATATCACGTCGATATTCCTGGCTACTACAACTTCCTCGACAGTATCCAGACGCAAACTAATTGAAACTATATAGTTTCTTTAGCTAGAAGACCTTCACCGTGGGGATCTTATTCATTAAATAGCCTTGTCTCTTCGACCTTATACTCGTAAAAGTGATAATAATTTTTTTTCTCACGTATTGCGAGTAATATCAGAAGTAAAATGGAGCTTTTTAATATCACATATTCGGTTCGTGGCTAGGCTGCTCTTCTTGGATATAATTTGGTGCCAGTTTTGTGACATTCACAATTGTTAGCTTTCTATTCAATGTCTTAAAAATCTTTTGCGATATTCAATATTATCAAATCTTAAGATGAGCTCTAGCTTCTAGGACATTAATTTATTTCGATTCGATCTTTACATTTGAAGTCTTGAAAAAGGCTCCAAGTAGTAAAATCGTTACACCAGATTTCGTACCTCATATTTTTTCAAATTCATGGCCATATACGAATATTGCAAGCAGTTACTGTTTGCATTTTCCCTTTGTCAGCATTGGACCACTCGCGAGAACAACAATGTACGCGAATGCGTCGATCTTTTCCACGTAGGTGGATTCAGCTTCTCTGCTAAATGCAAATTTAACACTGACAGCCAGCTCACATCTCCCAAGGCCCTCAGACGAGCAGGACTTGCCACTGTTATGAGAACAATGCTTCTGCCAAACTTCTGGACTGCCCCAATGTACAATCTTGTTAAAGTCTTGGATAAATTCAAGGAGCCATTATCGGCTCACTCGAGGAGTCGAGGACTTATAAATGTAGTCGAGCGATCCGGATCGACACCTAAGAACCGTGGGCGTCGCTGGTTTGACAGGACAGATAAAACTTCAACACAGGAAATCGGCATGTAGTTGACTGGTACCGACAGCTAGACAAAGTTACCTATGCGGCTATGCTAAAGATATGAAGCTGCCGGAGATTGAAGCAGATGAGGGAATGTTGAACAATCATAAGTGCGAAAAGAACTTTGCGGCTTTTACAGAAAATCATCTTAGGAGTATTCCTATGCGCCTGGATGGTTTGCTTCCATTCTTGAACTAAGTCCATTGGGGAGTAATCCTTGGTAATACCCGAGTGACTAAATTCAGTGACTTTGCCACACGAAAAGCTGGAAACCAATAGTATGTCAGGTAAGGACGCATGCAGAGTAGAGCTTGCCTAGTTCTCACCAGTTTGTGGTCTTATGTGGAAGAATTTATTGTGTGTGAAATATGAATATGCTGAGTTGAGTGCCGCTGTCCCAGGCGGTAAGCACGAATTCATGAGCCTCTACCCATCCGGTATTAAGCGAGACGAAATCTATTATATTAAACTTCGATCTCTCGCAAGCATAAGATTCAACTTCATACGATGCCACCGCCACCGCCGGAGGGAGTTGCCTTGGCACGATTAACCGCGTCCCCTTAAAGACTGCTCCGGGCAAAGTACCTACCTACCTACTTTGCAGGTAATTAGACAATGTAGCCAGCTTGCATTCCATTCTTCGGGGGTTCTTTCCGATCAAATGATCGTGGCAGAGCTCGAATTTTCGACATCACAAAATAGAATCTTGTTACTCGGATTCTAAAACTCAGTAGATATCGCTACTAGAACCTCCATCACGTAGCGACTGAGATAAGAGTTTCATTGCTTCGCGTCCATGTGACTCAAGATACCAAAAAGATCTCTGCAACATAATATCGATTAATCAGCTTCGATCTATCGATCAGGGTCGAGAAATGCCCCTGCAATATCTTAATGGACTCTTGATGTGAGGACGAAGCTGGTAGCAGAAATTGCCTACTACAGTTGCAGAAGTTCACAATTTTCAACTTCTGGCCGTAACGGTCAAATTTTGATCGAATGTCCAGACAGATGGGCTCCATTGGTATCCTGTAATTACCTCTATTGGCAGACATCGAGATGAGATTCAAGCAAGCTTTTGAGCCTTTTGTAAATTGGTAAATAAGTAGTTTGCTTCGATTCGATTCAATATATTTTCTGTCAAACTGACTTCGAATTACAGAGTTCACATGGAATAGGTGCAATCTATGTTTCGTCATCTCCAATCCCTTCAAAATGATGCGGATTACTGCTTCTGAAGCCTATGAGAAGGAATCGTACCACGGTCCAGCTAAGTAGTTTCCTTCGGATCATTTGAGTAAATTCGTCTCCGGCGAAGCGAAGACCTCACCCGAGTCACCTTAACAAGTGATTTACTAGTTGTATGAATCTACTAAACCACTTCGTGAGAATAATCATAAATCTAGAATTCAAAGTCTCGAAGATGGTAGGTGACACTACTAATATAGTAGACGACTCTTAGTGCGCTTTTTAGTATCACAGTATGCGCCGTCAAGGCGATGGCTGCAAGACCAATGTTTAGCATGACAAGTATATTTTGGACTGAAGACTATTCAGGTGACATTCTTGTCTGTTCGAGTCCGGGCCAGGATTTTTGCTAGGTATGCTGGAAATGGTGAAGTAGCATTGGTTCATGGAAGTGAGTATTATCGGTCCATTGTCGACAGTTCAGGAAATTAATAACACAAGTCCATATGCTTGCTCCAAAGGAATGCTACCCATGGCGCCGAGTTTGATAGCAGGCGATAGAGTTCCGAGAATTCACTAAGCACGTGATAGGGCGTTCACACTAGGTAAGCCCTCGCGTCGTCGAAACACCCGCAACGACATCCCCTCATTCACGATCAATAAAGGAGTCGCAATCCCTTACAAGTGCACCTATCAACCCTTTTCGCGAAAACTGCTACGATGTGGATTTTCTCATGCGATGGAGACGTGCTGAAAGGTAAGGCGTGCCTTTATATGATTCCATATATCTGATTAACCTTCTTCAGGCAAGAAACTCTGGATTCGCCCCGGAAAGACAGTACTTATCGGCCGCACAGCAGCAGAAGGTACGCGCCATATCTTCCACATCCAAGAAAATACTGACACGGTCAGAGGGCCAATTTGTAGTGTCAGATAAGACGATCTCGAGAAAGCATCTTACTGTCAAGGTCGCGGAGGTCAAACCTTCAGATTACGTTAGTCCCTGGCAACGCGGTAGCATAAATTTTTCTAATGATCTACAGGCGAATGCAAATTATCGAACCAAACTCACCATACAAGATGGCTGTGGAGATCCGAAAGGTACCAAGATAGGAACACTTTTAAATGGCGCACAGATCAGAGGCCAAACCAAGACACTCGAACTGGATGAGAATTTAGTAATATTAGGAAAATATAAGCACAACTTCCGATTTACCTGGATTCCTATGGCTTTATCGTTTACCTTCTCCACCAAAGAACAAAAAGCGAACCCATACCCAGCCCTCTACGAACGTCTGGGGCCCATCGATGTCAGAGTACTTGTGGATTACGAACGGGAACATACTACACATGTTGTCGCAAAGAAGCGCAACACATCCAAGGGTTTACAAGCTTTGATCAATGGAAGATATATTGTACACCATGATACATTCATCGAAGCTTTAGTCATTGCGACAACTCCGAAGGAACCCGGTGGCCCATCACCACTGGAATTGGATTTTGATGCGCACTTTCCAGATCCACTCCAACATCTGCCCCCACGAGGAGAAGAGCCTACGGAACGAGGAGCAGAAGCTTATAGTCCGAACCCATCTCGGATAGATATGTTTGAGGGATACACATTTGTTTTCTATGAGAAACGACAATACGAGAACCTTCTGCGGCCGATCAGTGAAGGCGGCGGCAAAGCCGCTTTCAGGGAAGTTATTCCAGATCAAACGACTGTGGACGAATTTGTTATCTATGTAAAAGGCGTTGCTGGAGAAAAGGGACTGGGTGAATTTGAAGACGGGAGTGAAGGAAAGGGAGTGGTGGTGGTCAAATACAATCCGTCGAAAGGTGCTGGTACGGAATGGTGGGCAGAGTTCAGTAAACGGATAGCTCTGGTTCTGGATCATCGACTTATCGAGCAGAACGAGTTTCTTGATGCTATACTCGGTAATGACGCTAGCGTACTCAGACGACCACTTTCGGATGAAGATCCAGGCTTGATTGCTCCACCTCCGTCATTTGGTAATGATATACAATCTTTGCGTCGAACAGTCTAACGTAGCATAGTTACCGTTGCAGAATCGCACACAAATCGAAACCAACAGGTCGAGTCAACGCCCGCGCCAATGGCACCACCCGAACCTCCAACAAGACGTGGTAGAAGACGACCAGCCAGAGCAGTTGTTGAATTCGAAGACGAATTTTCCGGACCGATTAACTCCAGCATGCCGCAGCCTGAATCGATGCAAGTTGATCAACCCGTAGAGTCTGAACAATCACAAGGTCTTTTCCTAACCCAAGATCCGGACATGATACTGGAAGTACCCAAATCGCCAGCTCAGGGGACAAACAGGAAGCGACTATTCAGTCCTGCTTTTGACGAAGAGGAAGATATCATGGAGGAGGCCGCGCCAAGAGCAGCAGCTCTGAAGAGACGTCGACTTGCAAATGAAGCTGAGAAGAAGCTTAGAGGAGGATCACCAGCGCCACGTCGAGCTTCGCCTACGCTTGCACCTGAGCCTGCGAAAGCCACAAAAGTCGAGCCGACGGCCCAGGGTAGAGGAAAGAAAGTCAAAAAGGAGAAAGAATTTGATATCATCGAAGTTAGACGTCAAGAGCGAGAAAAAGCCGAAGCAGCAGCCCGAGCCGAGCGTGACTCTGTCCCAGAAGACTTAAGCGGCATCGACCTCGAACGTATCCGTGAACTCGTCATCATCGAAGAGATCAAAGTCTGTAGACCGAATTCACGCATCCAACGGACATTGCGACCAGAAGATAGTGAGCGCTGGGACGAGAAGTGGAATGCGAGAGCCAATCACAAGAAATTCAACCGGAGACCGGGCGCTGCTGCTGTGAGGGGAATGCATAAAGTCATTGTGCCGTTGGAGGAGGCAAAGAAGAGAGATTATGGGATTGGAGATACGTATTGGGAGGATGATAGTCAGCGGAAGAAGAAAGGCAAGGGAAAGGGGAAAGAGACCCAGGAATTTAGTCAGATGGATGCGCAGTCCAGAAACCGATCAGGAGGAGCTGCTGAAGCTGCTTCGAGGATTCTGGCGAGTGAGGTTGAGGAGAATGCTGGAGGAAAAGATGCATCGGATTCGGATCTGGAGATTGTCGCGCCAAAAGCGAGAGCTGCACGGAGTTCGCAGAAATTGGTGGATAAGACGAGTACAAGTCAGAATTTGCAAACTAATAAGAGACCTGCGGCTACGACGTTGATGAAAGCGGCGCCGGCGAAGAAGGCGAGACAGGCTCCGGCTAGGAAACAGGTTGTGGAGGTGGATAGCGACGATGATAGTGATGATGGGTTGAAGTTCAGGTTCAAGAAGAAGGCTTGAGTGAACTATTAGTGCTTGGCGTTGGTGTTTCGCGATTTGGGAGCGGGAGTTCCGTTGTATGTGTATCTGCATGAATGGGTCGATAGGAAAAGGGTATCTTCTATTTATTTAGTCTATATTAGCTATAGACACGCATAGCTCTCTATTCATCGCATGTCTATTCTATACCATGCAACGCGAGCGTTGCATGTTAGTATGTTCGTGACTTTGACCTCGACGCCCACGCCTTCTGCGAACCTCCATCGCCACCTCCACCTCGAGCCGACCCGAACGCCACCAGAATTTCTGCGGCCAAAGTGGTCCGGACCCGCCTGCAGCAACCAGAGGATATATCCCGATGTTTGAGTTTGCTTTACGGACAATTCATATCGGCCGCGGGAATCGGAGGAATTATGCGATGTGCAACACAACAAAATATCCCCGTGAAAGCGTACTTGTGGGATAACTGCTAGGAGTCGCGAAAACATCCGGTGCTTATCGAATGCCTCGTCTACCTTGGTAAAGGCAAAGTGCACTCCACCAATTTCTCTTCAGTCCATGTCTTCAAGTGAACTTTCAGCCTTTTTATCCCCCTCCTCAACCGCAATTCCCACCATACAGTTCTCTAACATGCCCTCCCAATTGACCCACGGATGCACCTCTCCGAACAATTTACTCCCATCCCTTCCGGCCGCCTTCAGTAATTCTGGTCCGCCTCCGGGGTGATAATCCACATATGGACTTATATTATAAACCTTTCCTCCTAGGACTGTCCAGGCGTCTTTGCCTTTGCGGCCATTGTATTGCTTTAATAAGCTGGGAGGGACTCGCAGAAATGGCGTCGAGGCGGGCAGACCGCGTAGGTTTGCGGAAGGGTTGGAGGAGAGGCGCGCCCAGTCTAGGGGAGAGTGCCCCGGTGTCAGGAGGACTTTGCGTCGTGGTTTAGTCGGGATTGAGGTATGTGAAGGGGGTGGTAATAAGGAAGAGCCCCCTCCGCCCGGTGGTCCACGATTAGGGAGAGGAGAACGGGAGGGTGGTAACATGAGACCCGGGGTTGATTGTAGTCGAGGAGGACCGGTTCCTCCTGATGCTCTTTGTGCTGAGTTCATGGCTGGGAAGGAGGGCACTGATGGCTCGTCTTCGCCTTCTGGGTCTTGTCCTCCGTCTGTGGAGGCATTGCCGAGTGTGAATGTCGGGACTGGCGGAGGTGCGAGTGGGTTGCGGAGGGGTAGTTGTTTTTTGAATGGTGGTGGAGGGGGTGGCATAGCCATGCGATCGAGGTCTGCTTTTCCATTCTCTTTGGGGTTACTTGGTGAGGGAGGCGGTTTGCCGATTATGGGGAGTTGTATGTCGTTCTTCTCTGGTTTAGGTTTTGGTATAGAATCATTCTCCTCTTCCGATATCCTGCTCTTCTCAGGGAGCTGTGGGACCGCAGTATCTTCCGTCCTCTTCGCGCCACCTTCGATAGAGGGGCGAAGCCATTGAAAACACGCCCATGATGTCGGCGGATGGCGATAGCAAAGAAAAGAGACGGATGCTATGAGAATTGAGAGTCCTAGTAGGACCATAGTGGAACGCGACGAGAGTGTTGAGTGGTAGGTATGCTTTATCGTTCCTGTTCCTGTCATGTAGTGGGACGGGACGGATCAGTCTGTTGCTATCCAGAATGTTCCCAGCAGTACCCAGAGCCTAGCAGCCTACCTAGCTAGGTATGTAGTTAGGTAGTCCTCGGCTAAGACTGGGGTTCCTCGTCCGAAGTCCAGTGCTAAACAAGGGGACCGAGGACGAGGGTGACGCGCCTGTGAGCTGTCAGGGTTGTGTGTGTGGCTTGCGGAGTAAATGTTTATACTATTCTTGCTGTTTCGCATGAATCTCATCAAAGCCGTGCAGGACGATAGAGGGGCAGATTCCGGTAGAGAGGATCAGGGGATGAGAACTGTCCAATACCATTATGTGTATGTGACAGTCATTGTCCAAACATTTAATACTCCGAGTCTGCTATTGACAAGACGCGAGAAAAAGGAAGGAACGCGGGGCGGGGGAAGTAAACAACAACAACAATAATAATAATAATCATAATACTAATACTGTGGTCGGGTGAGTATGGTTGTTGTGTTATGATACGATGGATATCCCTATAGGTAGGTGGATATCGCTTCACATGAATCTTCTCTTCTCTCCTCTTCTCTACCTGTGCACTTCCCCTCTATTCGATTATATTATCTCCAATCAGTTCTAATCTTTGTTTTCCATGTTCCTATTCTGTCAGTCGAATAATTGAATACTTGATGGGGCGTGAGTCAGTCAGGTGCTTCGGGAACTTTTCCACATCTGGTGTGCTGTACTGTAGCACCGGCACGGCACTATGCGGGCTAGCATTCTGGGGATCGCAGCTCGCTCCAAGAATCTCCAATCCACCAACACCAACACCAACAGTTCAGATTCCAATCCCACTTCCAATTCCAATTGCAAAACCACCACTCCGAACAACACCACATCTACCAATGCTACTCCATCTCAGCAGCGGACATCCAAATCTCTCCGTACGCCACTTCAATCCCGAGACAGCAATGCCATGATGCGAGTCCCCCCCGTGACAAAAGGCACTCCGAAGAATATGCCCCCCTACGATAAGCAGAATGCCTCGAGACCGCTCATGCCGACGCTCAGTGCTTCGACAAAAACTGTCAATCGGATGCCATTGACCCCAAGAGTTGCAGGCTCGACTCCTTCGAATACTGGCACGTCGTCGTCGCGTAGGCCGGCGCGATCGGAGCTCAGCACAACACCTTCGGGAAAGGAGGACGCCGTCACTCCAATTTCGACATTTCTAAGTCATAACATTACCCCGAGATCAGGATCGCGAAGGGTACGGGCGGAGAGTCCTAATTTAACGCCAACGGGAACCCCCAACGGGACTCAAGTTACGAATGACCCGACTCGAGGGGTAGCCTCACCACCCACACATGGATCAGGACTTGGGATTGCAGGAATTGATAAAGATTTACCCAAACGTCCAACAGTATCATTCAGTCCTTCGCCATCGGAATTAGGTCAGGCAAAGGGGCACAATGGGACAGGAGATTCTAAATTCTTCTTTGCAAATGAGGCCAAGACAGCAGTCCAACCAACCAGACCACCTCTACCAACCAAAACATCGAGTTTCTTCTACGCAAATGGAGAAAACATTCCGACTCGACCGCAGAGCTCAAGTACATCTGCGGTAGGCTCAGCAGTGGGAGAGGATAGGCCAAAATTCTTCCATGTAAATGGTACGCCGGATCTTCAACCAACTCCATACCTTCCACCACCTAAGCCGAGCTCTGTTGTATCTTCTAGTTCTCGAACGGGGTCACCTCGACTGGGCACAACTACCTCAAACACAACTTCCCCCCCGCAAAGGCCATCATCTCCATCGAAACTCAACCAATACGCATCCATATCCTCAATTCGTACGCCTGCATTACCATCGCCAGTCACGCCGCGGCCACAAGTATTGGGAAGAGGACAATCAGCAAATAGTCTGGTAGCTGCACGAAAGGCAAGTATCGAGGCAGGACAGCAATTGAATCATCCAAGGTCGTCAAGTGTCAGTTCGGGAGATGGCAAACTTTCGCCTCCTTTACGAAAAATATCAGGTGGATCATATGACTCTTCCGCACCTGGATCACCATCAAATCTGATCATCACTTCTGTTCCACGTTCCACACCCGAAGAAGCATCGGAGAACACGCCTCAAGAAGGTGGTCTAGCTGCTGGGTTCAAAAGCCCAATACTAAGCCCGGCTAAAACACATTCTATTGATGAATTGAACGAGCTGGCTGCCAATGCCCGGCGAGAACGGAAAGTGTTGGATTTAGAGATCACGAATTCTTCTCTAGCGGCAATCAATCGGACATTAGAACGAGAAATGAGGAAGCAAACTGCAGAACTACGACGATATAGACGTCTAAGTCGGTCTGGGCGACTCTCAATCGCAACCTCAGCATCCATCCGTACATCTTCCGGGAGTCTTACCGGCTTCGAAGGCGAGGATCTATCAGATATGAGCGAAGAAGAAGAAGAAGAGACCGATTTCGAAGAAGAAACATCAGACGAAGGCTCCTTAAGCCCTTCTGCCATGGCAGAAAGCGATCTTCGACATCGCAAACGCGATGAGAAACGTCTTCAACTAGATTTGAGTAAACATCAACAGTTGCTTATTGATAGCCAGAAGATGAATCAAAGTCTTAAGCGCTGTCTTGGCTGGACCGAAGAACTCATTAATGAAGGCAAGAAAGCTCTTGAGTACCGTGTACGAGTCAGTGATGTCGAGCTCGGCGGCCGAGTCTTGGCTCCCGATGAATTCGATGGCCTTAGAGATGTAGAGGTGGATAATGAGGGTATGAGCGATATTGGTGCGAGGATGTTGAGAGAAGCGAGGAAAGCTGCTGCGAATGGAATGGCCACGAACACACCATCGACGTGGGGAGCAATGGGGAGAGATGATAGGGATAGCGGGATCGAACTCGATGGTGCTCAGAGAGAGCAGATCTCGAGTTCTTTCAAGGCAATTGGCTTGGAGCCGTAATAAGGGAGAGGGAACGCTGTACTTGTACGACTTTGACGATCCCTCACAACATACACCACTCAACAGAACGACACATTTTCTTATGTCTACACCTTGCGAGGGTCGCGATTTCATTTCACCTAGGATTGCTTTGGTGGGGAAACGGAGTTTTAGGGAAGACTTGCACGGGAATTGGCGTTGAAGGGCTAATTTTCACGGACTGGGATTTGTGGTCGTGGAATAGTGATCCGAAGACCAACTTATAGTGTCTATTCGTCGGCTGCTGCGATCGATACGACGCGCATGCAGGGTCTCTTTTGCTTTTACTGCTATTTTTCCTTTGTCTGTATACTTCAAGATACCCCTTATTTGCAGACATACCAAGCGTCACGACGAGAGATGAGCTTGGCTGGACAGACTGGAGGGAGGTTGAGATCCCACGGGAATCAGGCGGGGGACTGTTGAAAAGTATGTAGAAAGCTACAAGCAGAAGCCAAAGCAATGCTTGCTCTATCTGTGTATGAGAAGTAGGACAGAGATGGCAGATAAGATGAAGGAAAACACAACACAAATTACAAAAATACAATCAAAACAACATCAAATAATCTCCTACTGTACCTTGCATTTGCATTGTGTTGTCACTGCGAAGCCCACAAAGAGGTGGTCATCTACTCCAAGCATCGCAGTCTTCGCTTCTCTACGTTCAGAATTAACGCTTATCGAACACGAACCGTAGGGCTATGGATATGCACAGGTACGCGAGCCAGCGAAACTCCTTTTCATGGTCTGCGTGCGTTTGCGTGGGAGATAGGTGAAGTACCCGCTGCGATACAATACACGAGTGTATAAACCGACTATAGGTTTATTAACCTGTCATTCTGAGCAGAGTCTCAGAAACAGGAGGGTAAGTAGAGGAGAGGGGTTCATCAATGGCACACAGATAAGGGTTCGTACTGTAAGTATGTCCTCAGTTTCAAGCTCTGTGCTCTGGTACTGAGACCCAATGTATAAGTAAAGCGATGGGGACTGTATAGGCTGAAAGCCTTTTCTTTCGACTTACTGGCGGATGGCAGATGCTGGATGCCGAAGCCTTTTAATGTCACGGAATCTTTTGGTGACAGTATCATAATGATTGTGAAGTTCTATAGTAGAGTCGTTGGCCGGGTTTGATAGCCCTGTATCGCGAGAGTTCTCCATCGGCCGCTTTTTGTTGACATTGATAGCCTATATTCCACAGTCTCTATATTCCACAGTCTCTATATTCCACAGTCTCTATATTCCACAGTCTCTATATTCCACAGTCAGAGATTCTGAATATCAAAACTCGCTAATGAATTGAGCGATGCTCAGCCGAATAGTACCACCTACTTCCTGCTTGACCATCTCCTTTATAACCACGAACAACTAAACCTGCCGTACACTATTATAGATATTAAGTGAAATATTCGAGGCTGTTGGAGGATATAATCGATTCAACACCTGGATATATGGTTCTATCAATCTTCTGAAGCGCAAGGAGGTGAAACATAATGTTTGGATGGGGGTGTTGATTTCGGCTGGTATAAGTT
>JACBAH010007130.1:0-21375 GCA_014282315.1 Neospermospora avenae | reverse complement strand
CATATATATATATATATACATATATACATATATATAAGTAAGACCTAATCCTATCTATGCCCGGGCTCATTCGCTATGTGAGCTGTTTCGAGCTTCGAGTCGAGCTTGTACGTTCGTACCTTTCCTACCGTAAACCAGAACCAAACCAATGGAATGCCAGCCAGACGAGGCTGAAGTCCAATCTATCCCGGCGCCCCACAATCGCGAAGCTCGAGGTCGAGGTCGGCCGCTTCAACCTACTCCACTCTACTCCACTCCACTCCACTCCACTCCCGCCGCGTCTCTCGCCTCGTCTAGACTTGTTGACATCTGCCCTGGCTGCAATCAACCTTAAATGCGACAATCACCATTTGCACCATGCCGCCTCAGCCAGGACCTTCGGTCACGAACCAGCCAGAAGCCCCCAATACAAAGCATGCTCTTGCTGACTCCGACGAGGCGCCTGCCAATGCTGTAGGCATTGAATCGAAGAAAGAACCACCCCCTGAATCACCAGCGAGCATAAGGCTACGGCAATGGGTTATTTTATCTTTTTGGGCGACAATTATACTTGTTGGCTTGCCCATATGGTGGAACACAACGACGATACACAGGGAGAATCTGCCGCTGGATCAGATGATGGATTGGGCTGACGGAAGGGTAGGCTTCAAGCTTCTTGCGCTCAGGGCTCAATCTAACCTTCATAGGCTTGTCGACCAGTCTTCCCTCTAAGGATATCAATAGATGCGAGCGCTCTACAAGATCACGAAGCGCAGCATCTCCTGCGAACCACACAACATGCGTTGGACGATTTGAACGATTTTTCAGCACATCACTTGCGACTGCAACTCTCTCCAACCGCAAACATATCTACAGAGATCACTGGCAAGCCAACAGCAGAAGAGGTTGCTCTAACTATCAGACTTCTCCCTGGAGCGACAACAGAAGCAGATCTCCAATCATATGCCCCAATCCTCGATATCCAATACGCGCCCAACCAGATACCCTCGAGCTCTTCCTCTTCCTCCTCACTCGGTAACTTTATCGCGAACACCCTCCGCGGACTATTCGCAGAAGAACAAGCCATGATCGCATATCTGCTCTCCACAAGCTCCGCACCACCCGAGCGAAGTCCCAAAGCACTCGCACCCGAAGTTGCGGAATCGCTCGCGAAATGGACCACCCGCTCCATGAAATACTCCCGAACATACCACTTAACCTTCTCGCTCTTCACTCCAACAGCCACGCCCTCCTCATGGGACATCGAAGCCGCGCTTGATGAACACATGAAACCCCTCCTGGAAACCCTTTCCTCCATCTCCAACTTCACAATCGACACTCAAATCCAACTTTACGCCAATCCAGGCGTGCCAGGCTCCATTCTCAAAAAAGAAGATCTATCAGGCTTCATCAACGCCGCAGAATGGCCTCTCTCTCCTTCCATAGGCGGCGCTCCCACAGTGAACTTCATAATCTACGTCGGCGACATGGAAGTTGAAGGCGGCGGCAAGAGCTGGCTTATCCCTCAATGGGGAGGCGTGGTCATCCAATCCTCAATCGAAGATCTTCGTCCCGCCATGCTCATCTTTTCCAACCAACTCATGTCCCTTCTCGGCGCCCCAGAAACTGGGTCTTTGCCCCTTCGCCTCATGACTCTCGTGCGTGTCCGCAGTGCCGGACTCCTCCTCAAAGCTTCCGGTACAATGGGCTCACTGGCGCGTCTCTCTCTCGCGCTCCCAAGTATCAGTATCCCACGCAGCGTCGCAGATGGTGTCTACACCACTTTAACACATCTGAGGAAAGCTTGCGATGGACTAGGAGGAAAGGAGGGGTTAGAGAATGCGAGGATTGCAGAGGAGGCTGCTGAGAAAGCATTTTTTGAAAAAAGTATGGTGGGCCAGGTGTACTTTCCCGATGAGCATAAAGTCGCGGTGTATTTGCCGCTGTTGGGTCCAGTGGCGGTGCCATTGGTGATGAGTGCGGTCAAGGAGGTCAAAGCGTGGAATAAGAGGAGGAGGGGTGTTTTGTGAAAAAAAGAGAAATGGAATTTACGATGTTTGCATGCTGACTCCTTACTAATTTTTTATTCTTACGTGAAAATTCATATTTCTTGAGCTTATGCTTTGCTGGAGACGAAGCTTGTTCAGGCAAGTGCCTTCAGCCAGCTCTCACACAAACAATTGTTTTTATGCATGGGAAGTCTAGAGATAGACAGGCCCAGTCTGTTCTCCGAGCCCATTTATTGGCCTCCTATCTTACATAAGAAATTGAGTGTGGCCATAGCCATGGTTTTTCCCGCATAGCCATATCATGGAAAGAACATCAAGCTGCACAAGAGCACTCCCAAGAACCAATAGCAGTCAGCCAAGCAACGCGGTCTTGGAATTCATATTAGCATTAAACATTCCCAGTGGCACTGGCATTATATCCTGTGTTATATGTCGCCACCACGACTTTTAAAATAGAAAACACAATCCAGATCTCGACATCTACTTTACTTCCGCAGTATGTATCGATTCAATTCGCTTCGCGCTTTCGAAGTTACGGAATAGAAGTTCTCGCCAGTCTTGGCAATTTGTATTTTCTTCCCGCCGTCAACACCGAATAACTATTTTCTCAACACCAATATTATTCCAACCAGACAGCACGAACATAGGTTTGAATAGGTATACGAAAATTTCATAGCCTGTTACACACGACTATAGACTTGTGAGAAATGGGCTATCTAGGCAGTTTCTTGTACACTAGCATTCATCAAAATGTTTTGGTCTTGCTATTTCGATTTTCCATCTCAATTTGATTTCGAACTTGACCAAGTGATCTATCTACGAGCAAGACTCTTGCATCCCGGAATCAGGACACAGAGTCTGGAATAAACTTCTTGAAATGCTCCGGAAGAGTATGTAATTGTTGCGCAAGAAGATGTCTTTGTAACATCAATTCACATTTTTGAACACGTGCTATAGCGATTATCAAGCTGCGAGGGTACTGCAGAAGTTCTATTTGGAAATGAGATCTTCTTTGACCTTCAGTTCTATCATTACTACAGCCCTTAGGAGTGGCAAGTCTTTGAAATGAGATGCTCAGCCTGCCGCCTTCTCAGGCTCAGACACCTCAGAAATACCGCCGACAGCTAAGTGTGGATTTCATCTGATGTGTTGAGACATTCAATAAGACACCTGCTTCTTTATCTTATTGAAAGGAATGCGGCTCATAGGGAGGTTGATAGCGAAAGACGGAAAGTAGACACTCTCAGCACCCATAACTAGCAGTCTAGCACACTATTCAGACTCGTCTTAGCAGCCGGCATTTTACAAAGGATACCTGGTTTAAAAGAGTGTAATTTAGTCTCGTCCTAATCAACACCCGTAAATGAAGCATCTTATCGAAACACAAGTCTTGAAGCAAAGTTGTGACGCCACACTCCCAAAACAGGAACCCAAAGCTAACACTGTTCGACATCCCAATCGACAAACACAGCATGTCTCTCAATACAAGCCCATTTTCAAACCTTGATAAAAGGAGCAAGAATACCAGCGATACTCGCACCAACACTAGCAAGTTGACCGATATCAGCACCCAAATCATCCGCGCAGACAACCCATTCTCCGCTCGCAGCATGTAAGGCCCTCGCGACATCACGCCCCGAACACCCGATTTCCACATTAAAGATCATAGCCAGCCCCGTACCCGCATCATCAAGCACGGCCTGCCATCCAATTGGATTACACCAGTTCAGAGGAGCCGTCTCCCTGCCGCGAAGGTTGTCGATGAATCCGCCTCCCCACTCGCCAGTGCCTTGCGCGGACGACATCAGGTTGTTGGGCATGTAGATTCCGATGAAGGGGAGCGAGGGGCGGAATTTGTAGCTGCATACGGCTCCTGTGTCGCGTGTGGTCAGGAGGTGCTTTGAGATCTCGGCTCGGGCCACTTCATATGCCTCGGGCGCTGCTGCGGGTGCGGATACCGATACTGGATTTGCGATGGCTGTTATGGCGAAGCTGGCCAGGAAGACGAGGGTGTTCGTGAATTGCATTGTGGGGTTACTCGATTTGATACGGAAGTTTCGTATTAAGGCAAGTTGTGAATGATGTTGCTTGGGAATAAAGAGTATAGTCGTTTCGAGTTCTGTCTGTAGAGATGATGATATCGATGTTGATAATGGGTTGGATTCTCAACGGAATATCGCTGGTCTTTATACGTTTTGGACTGGTGCTCAGCTCAAAATATCTAGATGTCAAGCCGAAGAGAGCAAGGCGCTCTCTCTCTCTTTGCCGCCAGTTTTGGAAGATCTTGCTTGTTCTGAATGCAATCCATGTACGAGGCTTCACACAGCCTTCACTAAAATAAACTAATGTACCTCAAGTTTGAGAGATCTCTGCTGCTCAAGGAGCCAGAAATTTCTAGTGAGCCTCGTAGGATCTGAAGGAGTCCAGATGGGAGGCCAGAAGCATGCGAGGGGCCATTTTTCAACGCAATCTATTGATATTCGTAAAAGCATGCGGGCGAAGAGACTGCGGCTGAGACTTCGTAGGATGCGAATGGGCTGAGTTAAAGATAGTTCATACGGAAGAATGTGAAAAGACAGCTTGAAGTTAAAGAATCAACAAATACTCTCCTTATGTTTTCAGAATAGGTATGCCTCGACTCGTGTGTGTAAACTAAAGATCTATACATCCTCCTAAGTTGGCAATAGTTGAGAGCATGAGGATTTTCTTATGAATCTTATCAAGGAAGCTGTCCAGCCAAGTCATGTCTCCACGAAAATCCTCCAAAATAGAACCCCCTGCTAACTACAACAAGCTGGCAGACATCACCCAGGGCACCATGGCCATGCAGGCTGAACCATTAGGGGGCTGGTTCCTGATGTTATGCCTCAGCCTAGCAAGGGTTCGGCTAATGTGAGGTCCTCAGGGTCTAGAGGCTCAGCTGCTTTTCGCACCTCGTGACTAGAGTAGTGAGAAACGGGAATCTTGTCCGCTCCGCTATATATGAGCACTAGATCAGTAGATTAGTAGTCAGGTATGTGACTACCAGCGAATACCTGCTAAGTTTCTCGCCTTTTTTGGTCTGAACTTCTTTCAAACTCGTCATTTCATACATCATCAGGAGTGAGATGAGGAGTCATCGTTCTAAGACTTACCAAGGTATTGTAGGCCAGGCTAGCATCGCTGACTGGACTAGGTTACCTTCTAGGTACCTAGATTTTATTGTCGAGCCTGAATAGCCATACAAGTTTGGTTCCAGCTTTGTGCTTGAGTGTGGGTCATTGAGTCCTGTTCACTTCTACTATAGTACGGCCCATTCAACATTGTGAGTATCATCTCCCCTTCGAAGGGAGATTCTGGGTTTCTTTTCGATCCCACGGGGTGAACCTGCTTCAAAGATTTGCAAACACTATCAGTGACAACTAGGTAGCGAACTTCGTCCCTGGTACTGTATATCGCCCCGTCCCGTACCGTGCCGTGCCGAGCCGTGCCGGGTTTTCACGACTAGTCTGCGGATGCTGGAAACACTTCGGTTGCTAGCTGTGGAAAATGCAGTACTGTACCGGAATGCACGCTGCAGACTCCAGGCAGTGCTGATCCAGGCCAGTAGGGAAGTGCTCTGGACCCAAGCTTTAGCCTCAAGGAAGCGTGCTCAGGTGACAGCTTGAACTTTACGCTGCACTTTTGCAAATCTTTCGCCAAAAGCCGCATTCGAAGCTCTGCACTAGATTCTGAGATTCAAAGCTGAAAGCCTAGTATCGAGCTGACAGTAAGATACCGGAAAGCTTTTGCCGCTCTGCAGTGAGTTAGAGTATGATTTAATATATACTACTGTCTGTTTAGATTGACAGCTTGATTTATTTATACAATACAACTACAGTATAGAATAGTACAAATTAGCATCCAATCCAGTTTATTGTATATAATTATTAGATCGGCAGAGATAGTATTTAGCTTGATCAATACTAGCGCATACCTTCCTCTATTGTAGCTATTCTTTTTGCTTTACTCGCTCCTATTACTCTTAGCAAAATGGGACACTAAGTCCTTAGCCGGTTAGTCTTCTGTTTTCAAGTCCACCGACTCACGGGCTTCAGATAGTCAGCCTGCTGGTGCTTTCTCATTCAGACCTTAAGCCATTATTTATAGGCATCTATCAACGGAGCATGTCGACGAGACTACATATGATCAAGCTAATTTTGAACACGACCGCCAATGTGGAAACAAATTTATATTGCTTTAGGAGAATGATGAAGTCAAGCAATTTAGCACTGAGACTGCTGTCGTGAATGAAGCTTGAAGCAGCGCCAGACTTTGATAAGGTATCCACTCATTACCTATACTGATCATGCAATATGCAGGTCTCTACAAACCCGAGCATGAGTTGACTGAATGTCATCTATGATAGCTCTGCGAGTCTCTTGATGAAAGAAAATCATAGATCGGCCCAATTACCGTGAAGCGCGTTGCGATGCTGATATGCGTAGCCACTTGCAGTTTTGAACCAGCATTGTTGTACCAGCAGAAAATGGAAGAAGTTCATAGTAGCGAGGAATGAATGGCTTAATTTAGTGGATTCATAAGTTCCTCATCTCCGTGGTTTTATCTCTCAAGTTCGTGTACCTTTTTTTGCGCCATGTCCATCTAAGCCCCCTAAAGCGACAATACTGTAATTATGGTAGTAACGATATGCTTGCAGGCAGAAATGGTTTTGATTAGCAGTGACGAGCTGACTTAGAACTGTAGGCTATAGTTGTGTAACGCTGAAGCAATGCCGATTGGATATAGCTTTCCCCCGTCTCGAGTTGCCAATGACCAAGTTGATTATCTTTGAGGTAAGACAAGAAATATGGGCTGCCATATCTGAAAGCGAATAAATCAAGGTCTAGCGACTATCGCACTTTTGAATACATCTAAGATCGACCAGAGGTT
This sequence comes from Neospermospora avenae, assembly GCA_014282315.1. Classification (NCBI taxonomy): domain Eukaryota; kingdom Fungi; phylum Ascomycota; class Leotiomycetes; order Helotiales; family Ploettnerulaceae; genus Neospermospora; species Neospermospora avenae. The sequence goes on along the minus strand of JACBAH010007130.1, from coordinate 14,476 downwards.
GTTGTTTATCACCTCTGAAATAACCACTAACCTTACCTGCCATTATCGCCTTAACCTTGGGGTATGGCTTAGAGAGCGGGATGTCAGTCCCTCGGGTGACTATTAATTTACGCCTGCCCGCCATGAACTTGAAGAGGCTGTCGCAGATGCGTGCTGACAAGATGTGAATCATGTGATCGAATATGTGTGTAGAGTCTGTTACTGTCTGTAAGCTTTCTTATAGCCGAGAGTAAATTGCAGCATGCTGTATAATTGCCTGGGTGCCCACTCTCACACCGAAGCTAGAGCCTAGAAGCTACCTCCAAAAGCTGTAGTCTTGACATATAAATAAAGTAGAAGGTTAAATGGTAAGTAATTGAAGAAAAGCAAGGCATGAAGAGCTTCTATTCTCATTCTACAAAGAGCGCTTTCTACTAAGACTAGTCAAAGAAATTTAAATCTCTCCGTGATCAATATATCTCTACTTTCTTTTCGAAGCCGCTGAATCAAGTACAAGTCCTGCTCCAAATCGCCCCTCAAACTCGTCGCTTGCCGGAGCCTGCTTTCCTGCCGACCTTGTTGCAGTCATAGTACCCTGACTATGAGACAGTTGCTGCAGAGACTCGTCGGACATTTGGCCTAGCCACTGCCGAGATCTAACACCAGCAGTCACGCGCCTAGCTGAAATCAAATCCCCAATCGTTGAGACGAGCACCTGATGACCGTCATCAGCCGTAGTAATGTCCTCGAAGATGTTCACACGCTCATTTTCTGCCTTTGTAGATGCCTGGGCGCAGATGGCTAGGCATTGCTTGACACTGTCAAGCTCTTCTTTTATACTTTGCTGCTCAGACGCGTTTCCGTCGAGGGTTCCGGGTTGCAATGAAGCGAGTTTTTGCAATCGGCTATCGATTTCCTGGAGATGGTCTTCAAGTTTCGTGTTTGCGTCTTGAAGTTTTGCTTTACAGGTCTTGAATGCGTCGGTCGTGAAAAGTCTTGCAGAAGTATGGCCCTCAAGCTTCGTAACATGTACGTGACCAACACCTGTCGATGCTGGGATGTTCTTAGAAAAGTTTGGCTGAAGTTGATCTATGTGTGAAGAGACCTGGGCGCATATTTTGAGACATTCTTTAGTGCTATCCCTCTCCTCTTGTATTTGCCATTTCTCCGCCGCACTTTCAGTAGAAAGTCTTGAGCCTTGGGGCGCAAAGGTCCTCAATCTGGCATTAATCTCCTGGAGATGCTCTTCCAAGTCCATGGTCGTATTCGCGATCATCTCCTTGTACTCATTAAGGACGCTCATAGTCACAGCAGACGTGCGCCTAGGGATATATTAGTACTGACCCTAAACCCCTAGAATAGCGCTGAACATACATATTCGCATCGCCGAGCGCAATCATAATAGTTGATTTGTAGCCCGCAATCATATTCTTAAATGCAACGATATCACCGCCCAGATACTTCAGCTTTGCCCAATCCCGGAAGCTTGTCTTAGTTCCACCGGAATGTGTCGTACATTTAACAATGAGCGCTTCGAAGTCCTCACAAGCCTTGCCACATCGTAGTAGAGGAAGTCGTAGTATCGCAAGGTCAACATTCGCGTTACTTATCGTTTCCTGTAGCGCCCCCAGAGTTTCACTTAGAACCTCCAACTCTTCTTTAAGCTCCCGTATCGTCCTTTGGTTGTGTTGAAAGCTGGCAACAGTCTGATATAGCACTTGACTAGCTTGAAAAGCAAACACCGTCAAAGTCAGGATCCCCGAAGCAGCGCTCAGTGGATCTCCCATCTTTAAATCAAGCTAATTAGACCTTGTGTACAATACAAAACAACGTGAAAACAGTTGACAGATGTCAAATGTCGAAGAAACTTCTAGCCCTGGCTCATCATTGAGGGGTGTCAACTTCTGTCTAATGCAGTCTCGTAAGCGCCCGGGAATCTGCGGCCAAGCACACAGACCACTCAAATATGCAGATCTGGGAAGTCTATTCATTATCTAGTCCTAAGCGTGGGGAGGGAAGTCTTCGGGTGTCGGCTAACGCCAGAAACCATGTTGTCGGTTCTGCTATCCCACTATAGTATCGGAGGGATACAGTAGTGGCAGAAGGAGTTCATAGTTAATCCAACGAGTTCGCGGCATCAGCCCGTCACTCACGTTCGAGCCGAGCTCCAATTTAGAATTTAGGTGTATAGATGCTCATTGGTGGGTTCTTGAGCCAGCTGTCGCAGGGACACATGACTTGGCATGAGGCTGGGCAACAACCAACATCTACTTAGGCGCTAGGGGATCCACTATCACGGACCGAAAGCATCCAGATTGTTTCTCTACCTCGATATGGCTTCACTTTCTTATACCGAATACAAGTACTTGATTAGCTGAACCTGCCACCTCCCCCGACCCACTGACAAGTAAGCACGAGCAAGGGTCAGGCAGAATGTGGGGCCAGCCTTAGGAAGAAGACGACCTTAACCTCGGGAACGTAACCCCCAAGAGGGAGGAGGTAATAGGTGACTATCTCAGAGAGGCGAGTTGAGCTTGTCGAGCAAACTTGCGCGTTGGCTACTGCTACTTATACCTTGTACTTGCTCCTGTAGTGAGATGAATTCTTGAAGTGAGAGGAATTAGATAAGTCTTGACGATTACATTTCCTGTTTATTGCGGAAGAGACTTGTTGAGAATACCTATTCAAGTAAGTGTTGGGTCTGAGCTGTACCTTCTATGATCCTTCCTGTCCCTCTTAATATTTTGCCTTTCTTGGGCAGTTGGGTTGCTTCCTTCTCTCATTGATCCGTCTCACTTTATACTATGTAAATTTTCAGCTTCAGCCTTCAGGACTATTATTTGCTTTCGGCAGTATTGCCTCTGGGTATTAGGTCGCTTACGGGCAGGTAGATCACTATTTCTGTACCGATAGGGTTTACATATTGGTAAATCATTATGCCAAACCAGGTATCTTTGCAGCCTGAATGTAGCCAGGCTAGACCAGCTTAAGGCCTCTTCATAATTTCACATTCCTCAGTGTCCTTTAGAATATGGCTCACTTCTTTCTTTCTGGATGGTACGTTCCCTTCTTCAATCGTCTGTACTTGGAAGATAAAACCAAAAGGACAGCTCTGCGTCGCCTAAACATGCGCCTCTTTCCTGGGTCCACGAGTCAAAATGCTTCCAAGCGCTACAAGACGGTACGCATCTTTCGAAACTGAACCTGGTACCTGGTTACCGCAACGCCGAAGTCGCTCTCTTCGCCATCTGGATTTCCAACACCAATGCCTATAGCCAAGATGATAAGTACCAAACGCACGGCATCGACAACAGTACCTTTTCATCCCAGTCCCTAGCCTCAAAGACACATCATCTAACTCTTTTCATCGTGCTCTTCTCGCCCAATAAAACACAGGGCATAGCGAGCCATCCCCAGCTGCAGCAACACGTACGTAAGTCAGGTACCTTACAGCTCATACGATAGAAATCTATCGAATAAGTGGAGGACACGCTTAGTAACGAAAGCATTGCAGACACACAAAATAGACATCACACGACTGTCCAATGGTTGTAGCTCGAACCCGCCTCGCCAAGGTCCAAGCGAGGCTTCTCGCTTCTGCGAATATAGATTACTGATCAACAACTTTGAGCTTCACAGAATCATGAAAGCATGCTGCTGAGTGATAGACTCGACGAATTCTCCTTTCGGAACCAGTCACCTGGTGATTATGTATCGGAACCAATAGAAAGGTGAATATGAAATAGGGAATATTACTAAGGGGCATATTCACCGGACGAAGGAGAGATCGTTGCGGTTATGGAGTGACGGCAGCTCTTTGTGACACAATTCACTCCGAGTTACAGATAGAAAGAGGAGAAAGGGCGAAATAGCTGCACGGGGCTGCAGTAATCAGATGAAATATCAGGAGACGTTGTTCTGTTGGAAGGTATTCTGGCGTTTGTGCCTTCACTGGCCTCGTAAATAGAAATTCGTTTTCTCATGCCCGAAATACATATACTTCGAACATTTTCTCAGATCTTCCCTTCCAAACTTTCTGACAAAACCATTAGAACCATCTACTTCAGCAGGACGCTCACGTATAATGGCTGGCGAACTCATCTTCGTACGTCCCCCTCTCCTCTCCTCTCCTCCCCCTTCCAATAACTCAGACTGGAGAACTAACAGCCTACCCTAGATCACAGGCGCAACCGGCTTCGTCGGTTTCGCAGTCCTTACAGAAGCCTTGAAGGCTGGTTACAAGATACGGGTCTCGGTACGGAAAGCCGCCCAGATCGTGACCCTTCAATCCCACACCTTGATCGCTCCATATGTCGAGAAAGGTCTTGTGGAGTTTGTAGTCGTCCCAGATATCACCGTCAAAGGCGCATTCGACGAGGTATTGAAAAACGTAGTTGGTTTGCTTCATATTGCTAGTCCGTTGCCTATGGAGGTATGTATATCTCACCCTCAAGTCCTACTTACCACGTAAGAGGTCAATGATATAGCAGAAAAAACATATAGACACTTACTTAGAAGCGAACCATGCTAATGTAGTTATCCTGTTCAGACAAACGACCCCGAAACAGACATCATCCTCCCAGCCGTGAACGGGACAACCTCCATCCTCCAGTCCGCCCTGCAGCACCCATCAATGACCAGAGTCGTGATCACCTCCTCAATCGTCGCCCTGCTGGACACCGCAGCCCTAACACAAGGCACCACCTCAACCATCACGCCCTACACGCGGCGCTCTCCTCTGCCCACCGCTCCTTGGGGTGGCGCAGGAGAAGCGTATTTCAACTCCAAAGCTCTGTCCTTACATGCATCCGACACATTCATGACCACCCAGTCCCCAAGATTCACGCTTGTGAACATCATGCCCGGTTTCGTGATCGGTCGCTCAGAGCTAGTCACCCGATCCGAGGACTTGTTGAAGAGCACCAACGGTGTGCCGTTGAGTATCGTGCTTGGTGTCAAGACTTCGGGCAAGCAACCAGCGATGATTACGCATATTGATGATGTTGCGCGTTGTCATGTGCTTGCTCTTGATACTGATCTCGTGAAGGGGAATGCGGGATTCCTGTTGCAGAGTAGAGAGGGGAATGAAGGAGGGAAAGTGGTGTTTGATGATGTGCTTGATGTGGCGAAAGAGAAGTTTGGGAGGGAGGTGGGAGAGGGATTGTTTCCGTTGGGTGGGACGACGGGATGTGCGTATCAGGTTGTTGATTCAGGAGATACGGAGAAGGTGTTTGGGAGATTGAAGAGTTATAAGGAGGCTTGTGAGAGTGTGCTTGGGCAGTGGGCTGAGCTGAAGAGGAAGGAGATGCTGGGAACCTAGAGGGTTGGTTGGTTGTGATTTTGATTCCTGCGTTGATGTTTCCCTTCACTTCAGGACTCTTTGAGAAAAACTGATTATGTGGCTAGCTCTGCTCATGACGAGAGTATTTTGACTTAACTTGATTTGACTTGCATCTGTCTGCCTAATCCGATTCAAACAAATGGTATGGCGAGTCAACATCTGAGGTCTTCCTCTATTTCCTTGCCGAATTTCCCTCCAGGGAAGGGAGTCAGCCGCGTATTCGTATCTTCCATCTATGCCACCATCTGGTCCCGACATATTGACATAAAAACTCCTCCGTTTCCGACCTTTTAGATCAGATCTCTCACTTGATTTTTGTCCCCAAGCTGCATTGTCCGAGAACTATTTCGCTTTCAAATAGCCACTCTCGGTATAGGCAAAAAGGAAGGCAGTTGTAACATCTAGAGCTAAATGGCACCAGCAGCCAAGCCGTCTTGCAAAGATCTTGTTTGAAACTCAGATGATTTATAATTTCAGGGGGTCGCTTCGTCGCATATCGAAATATATGGCTCCCGCATGGGATTTTCTTCTAGTTTCCCCACTGAGAATGTGGTATACTCAAAATAGCAGGGGAGACTGATGATCGACCCCGATCCCCGATTCCTGACTCCCACTTTTAAATCATGCTAGTATTCTACGGAGACGTCAAGCTATGAATTTCTTCTTTCAGAAATCATGTGTAAAATATCCCGATATAAACTATAACGCACAGACTTTTCAAACCTAGTCGTGTGTTCCGAATGCCTGGGTAAATGCCTCGCCTGCAGTATCCAGCCCGTGCAGGTTGTTACGCTGCCAGGAAGCCGAGCCGAGATTTTGATTCGAGGACATAAGATGTACTCAACCTAGATCTTACTGAGATCTTTCGCTTCAATAGTGACTTAATGGCGCTTTCTCTGGTAGTGGTAAATGAGTTTAATTCCGAGGGGAAGAAACGAGTAGAGAGGCGCTTCCAGGAACCAAAGTTGTGAATAATATTGAGAACTGTAGATGTATTCGCGCCTTCCGCAGCTCTATTCAAGAGCTGCGATATGATGGGTATGAGAGTATAAGAAGTGCGCGGTCGCTACTCCGAAAGCCTAGAATGGTGTTCTTTGCGATCTCGTCAGAGCACAATGATCATCAATGTCAGAACTTCACGTTTGAGGACTGCATGTTTGTAAGCCATTGAGCTTGAGGAACGGGAAATAATGCATGGAATAGGACCTCCAGCTCGGATGCGCATTTACGAAATAAATGAAGAATAGTTGCTAAATACTTCACCAACTGCTTGGAGTATTGAAGTTGAGCTAGAGTCGTTGCGAGTTGAGGCATATTCTGTGAGTGATCTTCTGGAAGCTGTGTTCCTGAGTCGTTGTGTTGAGTTGCGATCAAGACTCCATACAGGATGTAATCTTCATTTGAGTGTATCTTGGATTTTTTGCTCGGGAGGAAGCAGCAATCATACCTCCAAAACGAGGTCCCAAAGAACGGGCAGCACCTGGTGCCACTTGTCAAGCTAAACTATAATAGAGGCCCATAGAAAGCTTGAAGGAAGTCTCGAACACTACCCCAACAAGGTCTGGACCCAAGTCTCCGACTTATCATGAACCAATAGGTTGGAAGATTGCAAATTGCCAAAGGTCAGAAGAAGAATAGCAATCAAGTGATCTTCTTCCCAAAGTTAAATCTGTCAACTAAACAGCTCACAGACAAAATATGATCAAAAGCTAAACCGAAACACAAACCTCATTTATTCCGTACACTCTGAACACTTGATTCAAGCGAAAGCTTGAGCACGCAACGCCTACGCCATCTCGTAAAATGGTGTCACCAAATCCCAGGAATTTAGGATACGCACAATCTGCGCATGTTTCATGCAGAGGTTTGTGTGTACTCGAACGGTGCCTGGCGGACGGTGACTTGATGGAGGTTGATGGGGCTTATTCCGTCAATGTCAGACACGTGGCGCACACGCTACTGTAGGGGGTCCGACACTGGTATCCTGTAGTATGTTTACCCCCTGAATATCTCGCTCAGGCAGATGATTGGGGGAGTGCGGTTAAATGCTCAGGGGAAGGTCTGGGGCATATCGAGAATTCGAAAGGTAAGAATCGACTATTCGGACATCGTGAATCATCTTTGGCAGAATGTCTATGGCAACCGCTTCGTTTCGATAAAGCGAGCTTGAGGTAGAGAATGGGTATTCGATGCGGACATCAACTAAGACAATTTGCTGAAGCTCCTACTTGGTAAAGATGTGGCTTAGGATTACAGGGAAATCCTCTGTCTCAGCTCGATTGAAATGAAATGGTATTGAGATTCCAAAGATACCGGTCAACCGATATCATAGTTTTCGGTAAATATGCTTTTCCTTTCTCACATGTTCGTCCGAATTCGTGTGGTATATTTTCGTGTCAGTGCTTCTATAGCGTGCCGCGCAGGCCATCCACAATAAAGCGCGTAATGTTACTATCCAAATACTCTCAAATGTGAAAAGGAAATCATTCGTTTCATACAACTGTAATGGACCCTGCGAACGATTGTATGTCTTCTTTGTTTCAGATACTTCAAAAGTTATATTTTGACTTTTAGTACAGAAGCACCTATCTTGGAAAGAAGTATTCCTTCGGGAAGAGTTCCGAGCGCCGGCTGGGTTGAGAGTGCTGAAACAGGAACCATGCAGATTGTGAAGTTCATCGCACGTGGCAATAATGAGCACAGGTGATGAGCAGATCTTAAGCGGATCCGTACATGAATGTGCAAACAGGCGTTCCCACGATTTCAGGGTCCTTATTGCGAGTTAAAGGCTTCTAGCTAACCGCCAGGAATCAGAACAACATGTTGCCATACGGAATTCTAGTCAATCGTCCTACATCTATCCGCCTTATGTCGGAAGTTGATCCTCGCGAGGAGAGGTCGGCTACGGATAAACCATTAAGACGAATTACAAACTTTCATCTAAGTCTAGCCAACGCCACATCCTTCTCCAGAACAGTTGGTACAATCCCTGCCCATGCTTGAAAATATGACGGGGAAAGGAGTGCAGACGAATACCTTCTTACCGCACAGACGGAGACGGGGATTTACCCCCCGTGAGGTGAATGGGGGAAGGCCATCAACCTAATGGCAAGCTTTGCTGATATGCACCGACACGCATCTCGATACCTTCAAACCGGGACCAGACTTCATTCGACGGATTTAACCAAATACACGATGTCAATGTCTCGGGTCGCCAGGCTAGAAGATATGGAAAACCCAGTAACGTATGATTCTTTAGCAAACCTAGCCAATCCAGCAGTTCAGCTGCCTTCTTCCCGTCACAATCCCAGAGATCAGCTCTAGCTGCAAATTCGAGCAGGGTTTGAGATTGACGACACTAGGTGCCTCCCGCCTGTCAGCTAGATTGAGGCGAACTACTGGCTGCTGTGTTCCTAGGCGTTGTGTCTGTGACACCGTTGCAAATCGGCTACACAAGAAAGGAGGCGTAACCATTGCTTGCAAGATTATCCAAAGGCTTGGAAGGACAAAGACGTTGTGGCAAGGGTCTGTGTGACAGGCATGGTCAGACTGAAGGCATAAAATGAAGCGAACAGGTCTCATCTGATTATCCTGTAAACCCTAAAGAGCAAGGAGTTCTTTCCTCTTTTGGATGTATGACCCCGTTTCCTCGATCAAGCGGACATGCAGTAGTGCAGATCAGTGTATCGACTTACCCCAGATCCGAGAGAATAAGAAGGAACATTCATCCCGCGCACGAGACTCTTCGACCTCGAAGTCTCGTACGGACTGGGAAAGCTATACGCCTGCTTTTTCACAGGCCATCTCTCGTTCCTGTAAATGCTATCGATGTTCATCGCAACCTGACAAATCGTTCAGACAAAGGCCGTCTCATTCCTCCAATCGCTATTGGTGTTCAATACGACCTCACTGATTTCTCAGACAAAGGCCAGCTCTCATTCTCGTGGACGCTTTCGGTGCTCGTCACTCCAACTTGTCAGACAAAGGCAGGAGATTGCTTCAAAGTCCCTCGCTCAAGAGCCTCGCTCGAGGGTACTTATTGTCCTATCGCATGTTCGAGACTCAAGTCAATCCTCGACTGTTAGTTGAACATCATCTTATCCCTCGTACGCGAGGACACCATTCGCCGAGATGAGCAGTTCAACAGCGGGAATATACTCCAACCTCGATCCACTACCTCTAGATATTCGCAATGGTATGGTAGCTATGGGATTGATTGGACTGCTATCCAGTGTCTCGACTCTCACCTTGATGATCTTCATCACACACAGAATGATCTTCTGGCGGCGATATTACGAACACCCAATCCATACGAATCAAATTTTCGTCTTGATCTACAATCTCCTACTCGCGGACTTTCAACAGGCTCTAAGCTTCGTCTTTTCATTCTACTGGATATCGCAGAACAAATTAGTTGGACCAAATCGAGCTTGCTTTGCTCAGGGATGGCTTATTCAGATTGGGGATGTTGCGTCGGGTCTCTTTGTGCTGGCAATAGCGATTCACACCTTCGTAAATCTTGTAATTCAAAAGTCCATTTCACACAGAACTTTCATCATCTCGGTGGTTGCACTGTGGATGTTCTGTCTTTTTCTCACGGTTATCGGTCCTATTTTGAGCAAGGATGACTTCTTCATTCCAGCGGGTGTTTGGGTATGTTCATGAAACAATGACTCGAAGTCTCGAAATCGTTTACTAAGATTTTCTAGTGTTGGATGAATGAGACTCATGAAGATGAACGATTGTACCTCCACTACCTCTGGATTTTTATTGCTCAAGGTGGAGCCTTGATAATCTACATCACGGTATTCTTCTTCCTCCGTGGACAACTCGCCAACTCGAGTAAGCTCCAAATGTCTGCTACGTCAGACAGCGTACGCAATGCTCCCTACAAAGGTAGCCCGACGACGACGACCACCATCATGGGTCCCATCAACGCGAACAATTCTTTCGCTTCGTCGCGGCAACGCATTCTGCGGACGGCAAGATACATGGTCGTGTATCCGTTTGCTTATGTCTGTTTGACGCTACCACTTGCCACTGGCAGAGTTTCTTCCATGGCCGGGCGACGACCGCCTTTGATTTTCTTCCCCGTCGCAGGAACTTTGATGGCAAGCTGTGGAATAATCGACGTCGTGCTATACCTAACGACCCGAAGAGGCCTTGTCAGGAGCAGCGTCGGAAATAAAGGCTCCAGTAGTAGCATCTCAAGATTCGCAATAGATGGCCTCACAAGGAGAGGAACACAAAGACTGCAGGATGAGGAAGAAGATGAAATTTCTGTAGGCAATGGGGTACCACTTGGTACTATTGTGGTCTCAAAATCTGTCGTCACAACGACAGATCCATTTGAAGGCTCATCAAGATCACAGAGATCGGATTCAATGCAGAGTGTGTCCATTAACAAGGAAGAAATATCGCCAAATACTTGGATCAAATTATGATCTGAGATAGGAGCGTTTGCTTTCTCTTGCATTCAGCCAGCAATTCAATTTACATATGATACCCAAGAATAATATATTATGTCAATTTCCTCAAGTTTGCTATTCGATTAATTCGGTTGTTGTCGTGAGCCAATAACTGACTCTGGGATTTCTTCACGCCGCCTCCTTACAGTCAAGCAGGGTGGGGTGGTCAGTTTACCCCAGTGTTGCGATTTGCTAGCCCTCGGACGTACTTCCGAATCCGATATAAAGTTCCTTTGGAAGTCTTAATTTGATTTATCCGTGTGGGATTGTGGGGACCAGGCGGGATAGTTCTTCGTAAATCTGGGGTCAGCGGATCGTGACTGGAAAATAGGAGTGCATATCTTCATCTATCAGAGTTTGCCTGCGTCAATCCCTCAACTTGACTGGGCATGGTCTGAACGTCTGAATAGAGATAGCTCCTGAGGCGCATCGGCGGTAGACTCCTGGTTGGCATAAACAAACCACTGCCCTGCGTCTGTTGGCGCGAGCCTCATCAAGGTCGCACACCTATTCAATTATTCGTGATTTGTCTAAATGTGGAGGATTATCTACTAGAACCCCAATACAGGGTAAGGGTTTATCCATCCTATCAAACATGTACAAGTGAGTAGCTTGGGGTATTCGCTGCAGACGTCGACCATTTCAGACGGCTGTAATACACCTCTGATTCCTTCTCGATTGGTACTTACGACATTATTCGACGAGATGGACCTGCCGCATTGGGAGAACAGTTGCCGAGATGAAATACGGGTGACCAGCGCTAACATGGAGAAATCCTCGAAGTTTAAATAGGAAATGTATGGTTGGTATAGCTTGGAATGTTATTGGCAGTTGCTCTGTTCTAACTACTGCAAATTCACCGTTGGCTTTCCGATTTTGAGTTTAGGCTTGTGTAGGAACTCCCCGAGAGACTTTGGCTCTAGCTCTTGTCCGATAGTTCAGTCATCATGACTGTACAACTCCTCAAAAAAATTGATTACCCCTCGCTCGAGCAGTATTATATGAGTGAGACGGGTCTTGGATGGTTTGATTACTGTCAAAAGTCTCGCCAGCCGGAGCACTCATTGGGAGTTTATCTGCTTCATTTCAGCTTTCATTCCTTGTTATGTTGGTAATTGTATAGCCCAGGAATTCTTGGTGCTGGATACGACACTGATTTAGAAAATCAAGTCGGAACACACAGTTTTGCTTGAACGAGTAGTTAGTTGCATGGATAGAAGTGGCGGAGTGGAGATGTATCTTCTCCTGAGCCGTACACTGCAAAGTCCAAAAATGTCTATCCGTCGTTATATAAAGGTCTGGGAAAGAATGCTTGAATAACCTCCAGTGGTTTTGCGATATAATCAGGCTTTGCAAAGTGGTTACCTTTGAACAATCATTTGAAATACTAGTCTACAATTGATGTGAGCTGCTCGACGTGTGCATAGATAGATGAGAGCACTCTAGGCTCTTGTCCAAACAGACATGAAGCTCCTTTGGCGGCTTCGAAATGATGGCCACATCGTTGTTGGCCACATGATCCGGCAGATTCAGTCCATACAGAGACGAAGCATTTAGGGGAGCTGGCCAGTTTTCTGGTGGAGCAAATTCTACCCCCCGGCCAAGACTATGAAGGTAGCTGTCGCAGTCCTTTCAGAGTGCTCGACTTGGTGCATCGCAGAGATGATCTACCTATCCAAGCAAATTGTGTCAAAATCGTTCTTACTTCCTGCCACTGATCATTGATGAGTTAGCATGGGCTCGGCATCTGGGCTTAATGCTCCCAACATCTTGAAGTCACGACTCATGTTTTTGAGCCCATGAACTCTTTCAATCTTCCTAGGACCTGCAATGAACGTTGTGAACCCAGTTGACCCAAATCAAAATATGCCCTGTGTTTTGGGTGCAAATAAAAGTTTATGGTAATGCTAGCACGATACAATTTCACATGCAAATAGTCGCGTCATTAGCGCGACGCGCTCCACCACCACTTTCTAACCCCACCACTTCTACCTCTACTTACTTACTTCGAAAGCTACTACCCAAATCAACGCCTGTTAATGCTCCAATATCTCTCAGGGGTATCGGACCCTCAACCGCATCAGATCATGGCCTCCGACCTCTGTCCCTCACTACCAAACGAAATCTGGACGCAAATCTTGGAGAACCTCACCGCGGATGAAGATCTCCCAACACTTTGGAAGGGCCGGCAGGTTAGCACAACTTTTAGAGACGTTGCGGATTCTGTGTTTATAGACCGTTGTTTGCCCCACACGACGATACACTTCGATTTAGGTGCGAGGGGTCTCTCGTGAAGCGAGCGCAAAGCTGACTGTTGGCAAGGAACGTTCGTGCCGGAGACAAGTGATAGCGAGGAAGAGCTTGAGAGAGAGAACTATCGTCCCAGAGAACACAGCCTGGCAGCGCTTTTCAACTTTTCGTCGCTTTCCGAAGATGGTACTACAGCTATCTTTACAGTCGACAGTTCTAGCCTTACAGAGGACCTACAACCGAGAGCGGGACAACGGCTGCGTTCTGACCTCAGTCAATCAATATTTGAGGAGCCGAAACATACTGTTCAGATCAGACGGGATGTGAATGACGGTCCGATCCCCGGGATATCGATAGACTACGAAAAGCTTGAATTAAGTTGTAACTGGCGAGAGTTGTATGCGGCATTTTACAATGAGGAATATCTATATCATAAATTCACGGCAAAGGCACTTGAGAAGAGGGGTCCTTGGCTTGAAGATCTCAAAAATAAGGTGGATCGAGAACAACTAGATCCTATGGCTGTCATGACCAAGGCCCTCACAGCTTTCGCAGACGATTCCAAGAGCTGTAGGAAGCTCGCACGTAGGGCACGTATTTGCTGGCAATTCAAGAAGCATGACGGAACGGAGTGGGATTTTAGGCGAGACGGCGATGCAGAAACTGAACGAAACTGCCTGAGGGAACTTCAGAATGTTAGACATATATCTTCCATGGAAGTGTTCAGCGACGAAGAGGGTGGAGAGGACGATGAGGAGGAGGATGAAGACTCGGAAGAGGATGAGGAAGAGGAGGACGAAGATTGGGCAGACACCGATAGCGACGACGACAACTAGACGAGGCTTAATGCCATTGGACGACCGACATGATAACTTATATTTTTAGCGAAAGATACCAACGACACATAAATATTGATAATGTTTATCAATATATGCGAATTTTGATCTCACTGGACAGCTCTGAAGTGACGTGGAATGCTGATGAATGAGCCGACGGTCCCTTGCATTCAAATTCTCTTGTACTCGAATCTTGGTATCGTTCGATACCTTCACTGACACTTTCCGGTCCCGGCCTAGGCCAGCGTTACTTTTGATATATGTGGCCAAACATTGCAGGGAAATGTGATTGCTACCTTGGTTACATCAGCTGCATTCTGCCGAATAACGTCTCTCAGGGCCGCGTCAAGCAATGGTTGGTTGAAGCCGGCTTTCCCAGAGAAGGGCTCTGCAGATACATATGTTCATGCAGCAGGGTCAAATACTCTGTCGCTAAATCACAAAAACCGTAGAGCAGGATATTTGCGTCTAGCTTTAGGTCGATGGATACATGAAGAGCCAGCTAAATTCTATTCAGAACTCTATGGTCCTATCTTCTCTCCTACTTTTCCCCTATTTACAACTTCTTAAAGGTAAGTTTATACAATTCCCTCCCCTCAATC